>JASDQU010108856.1:34727-69658 GCA_032191745.1 Picea mariana
GTCAATTCCCTCTACTTGGGAATAACCTTTTGCTACTAACCGAGTTTTGTATTTCTCCACTTTACCTTATGCATTAAACTTCTTTTTAAACAACCATTTTCTACCAACAGATTTTATTCCAGATGGCAACTCAACTATATCCCATGCCTCATTCTTATCCAAGGCATCCATTTCTTCAACCATGACCTTCTTCCATAGTTTATTATCCTCTGAATTCACTGCTTCCCTGACAGTTATGGGATCATCATCAGTAATAGATAAAGCAAAATTGGAACGAAAATCGGGTGGACTACACTTTTCTAGTTTCCTTCTTTCTCTCACTGATCTCCTCAATACTGGGGTATGAGGTTCTTCTTCTTCTTCTTCTTATGCTTCCTCTTCTTCACATGATTCAGATTTTGCATCATCCAACTCAAGCTCTATTTTCTCAAGTTCGTCTGGCATTGGTAGGAATTCTTGTTTGGACACATCTTTTACCTCTCTGAAAACAACATCTCGACTATAAATAGTTTTCTTGGTTTCTGGGTTCCAAAGCTTATAACCTTTCACACCATCTTTATAACCAATAAAGATACACTTTTCAACCTTTTTATCCAACTTACTTCTATTTTCCTTTGGAACATGTACAAAAGCTTCACAACCAAACACTCTAAGATGTTGAAGAGAGGGTTTCTATCTAGAACATACCTCGTGTGGAGTTTTATCATCCAACACTGATGAAGGTGATCGATTGACCAGGTAACATGTTGTACCCACTGCCTCTACCCAAAATTCTTGTCCTAACCCGACACCGCTGAGCACACTCCTTGCTTTTTCCATCAGTGTCCTGTTCATACTTTCCGCAACTCCATTCTGCTGAGGAGTGTATGGAGTAATCTTGTGCCTTTCTATACCACACTTCTTACATAATCCTTCGAATTCATTTCCGCAGAATTCTCCACCATTATTTGTTCTTAATACCTTTATTTTCTTCTTTGTCTGATTTTCTACCAGAGCCTTAAACTCTTTAAATTTATCAAATACCTCATATTTCTTTCTAAGAAAATAAATTGATGTGTTCCTTGAAAAATCATCTATGAATGAAACATAATACACAGATTTACCTAGGGATGGAACAGGAACAGGTCCAAACACATCACTGTGTATCAACTATAATATCCCCTTTGCTCTTGTAGCACCAGATGGGAATCTTACTCGATTCTGTTTACCATATATGAAATGTTCATAGAAATCAAAATCCAGAGTGCAATTAGACATACCTTCAACCATACCTTTACCGTGTAGTGTTCGAAGGCCCATTTCTCCAATATGTCTCAGTCTTTGATGCCACAGCATGGTATTCTTTCTAGGGACAATATTGGTCTTGTCTTCTTTATTTCTCTGTTCAGGGACAACAGAACTGTTACACCCATTAGTATAAGTGTTTCCCAACAACTTGTATAGAGTTCCACACTGAACTCCACTCATCAACACCATTTCTCCTTGTACCATCTTGCAAGTGTTCTTTCCAAATACATTATCCACTCCTGCATCATCCATCTTGCTTACAGATATTAGGCTCTTGGTTAGTTTTGGAATGTGTAGAACCCCAGGAAGTGTTCTAATCCTTCCATATTTTAGCAGTAACTTAACCCTTCCACGTCCCGAGATTTTTGTTGTTGAGTCATCTCCTAGGAATACATCACCACCATCATATTTTTCATATTCAAAGAAACACTCCCTGTGAGGAGTCATCTGGTATGACGCACCTAAGTCGATCAACCATACATCATGGTCTGCATGTGTACTTGTAGATTCCAGGTAAACATCACCTCCTTCTTCAGTGGAGGTTTTCGCCTCTGTGGAAGAGGTACTATCAGATCCCTTTGGTTTTTCAACCTTCTTAGACTTGAAATCTTTCTTATAATTCCCTGTTTGACCACACTTCCAGCATTTCCTCAAAGATTTTCCTAGAGACATAGATCTACCTATAGATTTAGATCTCCACCCTGAAGGCTTACCAGGGTTCCTGTCTTGGTTACACCCTCTTACAAATAAAGCATATGTGTTGTGACCATCCATGCTTTTTCACCTCATCTCTTCAGATAACAAGGATGAAACTACACCCTCATACTTCAATGTAGATTGAGTGGTACTACCAATTGCTACAACTAGATTATCCCAAGAGTCTGGCAAAGAACATAACAAAGTAATACACTTATCTTCTTCTGCAATCGTAATATTAACAGAGACAAGTTGACTTACCGGAGTATTAAAGGAATTTAGATGTTCTGTCATAGAATCTCCATCTTCCATCCTAAGATGATACAACTTCTTTCGAAGAAACAACTTGTTTACCAAGGACTTTGATTGATACAAATTCCCCAACTTATTCCATAGTTCCTTGGTTGTAGATTCTCCAGAGACATTCAACAAAACTGAATCTTCCAGGCATATTCAAATAGTACTCCTTGCTCTTCTGTCCAACTTCTCCCAATCTTCCTTCGACATAATAGTAGTTGGTGTACTAGTAGTTTGTGTACTGGTAGGTTGTGTACCAGTAGCTTGTGTGCTAGCAAACGGTGTACTAGTAGGCTATGTACCAAGATCCACAGTGATCCATTGTTCTTTGTCTACAAGAAGGTCCTCCATCTTCATCTTCCATAGCTCAAAGTTTTTACCATTGAACTTCTCTATCTTGATTCTAGAATAAATCACCATTCCTCTTTCTGCACTCAAATCACCACTGCAAAAGCTTCCACTAAACCCAGGTTTATCACAGACCCAAGATAAACTTGATCTATCAAGACCGAGCCAAACTCTCAACAACAAAGGCATCCCTCTAAAGCCAAAAACGAGCTATGATACCACATGTAAGTTTTAAACCTGTGAAGTAAAGCAATGCATATAGATTCTTAAGAAAAACGGAATTTAATCAATGGCTCATTCACATAGTACACAGAGATTTATACTGGAAACCCTCAACCAGGAAAACCTTTCTTATATTCATTATAATGAATTTCACCATTCACTATACAATATATATACGATGTTTTTAGGTATTCCATAGATACCAAAACCCTAATCCCTTAATCTGGGATTAATTTACAAAACCGCTAAAAATAGAAAAATCCACTAAAAATAGAAAAAACCGCAGGGATCGTCAGACACAGTTGTCATATCTGATGCGCCCACACACACACATGCAAAGAATATAACACATACCCAACAACTGGAATGGTGGCGTCTTATCTCTGAGAAGAGATGTGATGGTTGTGCTCATTCACAAGAAGACGAGTACAATGAGGATCCAATGGAATTTCTACAATAAACACGATTGTTGAAGCCCTAGAAATCCAAAAACCTAACCCTAGGAGATGAAGCGCCAAAACTCATGTGGGCCCCGTTGGAGTAAGTTAGTACATCAACCTCCTAGGGTCATAACTTTTGCATAAGATCTTCGTTTTAGGCAAACGATAGCCCGTTGGAAAGTTCTATCTGAGGAATTCACATGTTTTCCTCAAACTTTGACTTTGTCTATAGTCTAACTGTGGTGAGCCCTAAAAACATTGTTTAGGGCCTCAAAACGACCTCGGAATTTGAGGACCTAAAAACTAGGAAAAAACTGACAAAATGAAAAACTGTCAAAATGAACTGGTTGGAATAGGTGGGAGGCCACTGACATCCATCTAGATCAATCCTCCTCCCTTAGGAAGCAATGGTATCCATTGTGTTGAATTTACCCATCATATGATAAAATTGAATTTGGCCCCAGGTGAGCCACTTTCCTTGGTGCAAGAGCTGCCCTGCTTTGACAACTTGATAAAGCTCATTGGATCCTTTATTTTCGAGTTCCCTTGAAATGTGTGTCCACAATTTGATCCCCAGATGATTATTGCATGCAGTCAGGGTTGAGATTTGTTGGTGTCAACTATTCTTCTATCTCTGAGGTGTCCAATAATGGTGGGAAATATGGTCGAACGAGAGCCACGTTGAACACTGAGTGCAGGCCAAGGAAAGGGGGAATGTTGAGCTCAAATTCATTGTCACCCACGGCCTTAGTGATGGTGTAAGGTCCATAATAGAGTGGGAGAAGCTTAATATGGGGCCCTATGATGCATTCTTTCTACAAGTACAACCAAAATTTGTCTCCCACCCGAAACTTATGTGGCACCCAATGTTGATCATGGTGTTGCCTGTACTTGGAATTGGACTTCTGTAAAATATCCTGAACCTATTGGTAGATGTGTTGGATCCACTCAATGAACTAGGTGGCTTTGTATACTTCAGTTGGATCAGAGGATGAGTTGGCCGAGGTGGCCACAAGGGGTAGTGAAACATCCATGGGACCTAATGGTTGGAATCCCAACCCCACCTAAAAGGGGTTATGGTCGGTTGACCTATGAAGGGAAGGGTTGTAGCTATACTAAATATAGGGAAGACTCTCATCCCATGTGTGGGAGTGCTTGTAATTTGACGCAGGCGCACTCGTCTGGCATGTCTTCTCACAGGATCTTTCCTCCTTCCTCAGCCCGAAGAACTGAAAGGCTCTTCTATTTCCCTATCGGGAAATTTTCACCCACAGCAACTCTTTCACGATATCTCCCTTTCTTCTATCGGGAAATCAGACTTCGCGACTTCGCGATTCCTGTGGTCACACGTTTGTTTCTCGCGATTCTCCGAAATTCGATGTAAGTCAGTGTTGACCTTTTACTTTGCTATCGGGGTTCCTCCTATCGAGATTTCACCACTTGCGATGCCCAAAACAACTCGCTTTACCGGCCCTCTATCCTCGATACACTGAAACTCTGATGCACTCGTGAGTTTGACCTGTCCACGTCCCTGTCACCTTGTCGGGATTCTGGACTTCACTATATCACGAATCCTGATGTCTATGGTTTCGGGTCTTTCCTTTCCCTGAATTTCAAACTAGTATTCCACCTATCCTCTCACCAATTTCTGTGGCCCCACGCTCCTTTAGTTGTCGGGATATTGCGTTTCGCGATATCACGATTCCTGATGCAACGCTTTCCTTATCTCCAGGAATCCTGAATTGTCGAACCCTGAATTCTTCAGATTTCCCGACGTGCGTCCTGAATGATGGGTGGTTCAGATCGAATCTCGGACTTCGCCAAATGGAAAATCAAAACCACTCACTCCTATGAACCCCAATGACCAATTCTCCGATCAAACGGTCAACCGGCACGTGTCTTACCTGAGATCCACAACTATGATCCCTTCGCTGTTGCGAGACTCAAAAAGGTCTCGAGTTCTTGACCTCTAAATTCCTGATGCCTCAATATCCCGATGCCTTCCCGGATTTTCCCCTCTTCTCACAAAGGCTTAAACCTTATGCACTCTTGCCAAATTAGACGGTTGACGGGTAACTATGTGTAGATTCGACAATCCACAACCCCTTGAGCTTAAGCTCCGGACGTAACCGTATCCCCCTTGCTTCTATGGCGGATCTGACGGCTGGCGGGGTTTCGCTAATCCTCCCCACTGATTCCTGACTGTCGATCTCTTCCCTTTAAATGATTTCTACGGAGGACCAAATGTTCCTCCTCAATAATTTGTCCTTTTGCACGCAAACTTGCGACGCCTATTAAAACACTTCATGGCATGAACTCCATGTGCAATCCTTCAACAGATTTGAAGGTCTTGTCCCTCCTGAGATTTTCACAACTTCGAGCCTCAAAGAGGGTCCTTGCACGCACTCCTTGCACGACAGATTTTCAAACACTTCAAGTTCTTGAATTCCTTCGACCCTGCGCACACCTGCAGCAGCAGACCTTCGATGCTCCGCTCAGATTCACAACTGAGACTTTCCTTAGCTTGCACACTCCTTGCATGGCTCCTATAACCCAATTTCACTTCTGGGTGAACGAGAACAAGAGTTAAACTATATGAGCCTGCTATCAACGCACTCCTTGTGGACGAATTCAACTGCACTCCTTGCAGGAATCCTTGCTCAGATAGAGAAACAATTGAAACTCATTTCTCCTACTTCCTTTCTCAAATTTCAAACACTCAGCAAGAAATCATTGATACATAGCATGTAAAACAAATACATAACAGGAAGTAAATACTCATGAGCATAGCATTCAGCATACATACATAGAGAACAAACACAAAACCATGGATTTGAATTAAACTCTTCTATTAATTCAAGCTCTGTACATGGGTGTTCTTCCACAGCTCTCTGCATGCTCTTCTTCTCAATGCTCATAATTATGTTACAATACACAATGAGGGTGTCTATATCCCATTTCCCTCTTTCTTTCTAAACTGTCTAATCTAATATTAAATTCTATCTACCTATTTCATCTCAACATAAATGCCTCTATCTACTTCAGATGAGAGCGGGACACTCAAGGTCTGATTACAACATAAAAGTACACCTCTCTTTAATATCTCATTTAAGGTTGGCGCATATCTTCGAGACAATTTCAAAACTTGTGTTGGTCTTGTCCAACTGTCCAATTGCATTCCACGCTGGCTCGCTTGAACTGGGAGATGCTCCTGCATCATAATTGTAAATGAGCAGGATATGCAGGATCATCCCATTGACGACCTCGGTTTGGCCATATGTCTGGGGGTGGAAAGCAGTGGATTTGGTGAGCTTGGTGTCCAGTAGTGACCAGAGGCCAGACCAAAATGTGTTGAGGAACCGACAATCCCGATCTGATACAATGTCTTATGGGATTCCAAAATGTACCCATACTTGTTCAAAGAAGAGCTTGTTAGTGGCCTCTATTGTGATTGTCTTCTTATAGGCGGTCAGAATCGCCATCTTGGAAAACGCAATCAACAACCACAAAAGCACAGTCATTTCCCCTCTTGGTGAACGAAAGGCCCGAAATGTAGTCCATTGAGATGGATTCCCATGGTCTGTCAGGAGTAGGAAGAGGGGTGTATAGGCCCTGTTTCTTAGTGGTCAGTTTGGAAATAGCACATGTAGTGCAGGAACTAATACACTTCCCACATCCTATCAAAGTTTTGGCCAGTAGAAATGTTTATGCAGTACTGCCACTATCTTTTCGACATTTAAGTGTCTTGTCACCCGACTGTAGTGGGATTCCAAAATCATCTTCACTCACTCGCTTGATGGAATGAAGATATGGCCTATATGGAACAACAAACCGTCCTAAAGATGAAAATTAGCGAAAACTAAGTTTGCACCCAACATTTGGTAGGTGGTGGCGAAGACAGGATATGTCTCATAAAGGTGGGGCCATATAGAGGTCTTGTGGCCGCAAAATTCTATAACCGTGGTGAGTTTTGTGACTGGAGGTCAGCTGAGGAAATCAACGAATCAGTTGTACTTTCTATTTTATACTTGATGTTGAGGTGGAATTGCTACAAGTATGTGGACCACTTCCAATGTTGATCATTCTACAATTTTTCTTGTGTCTACATGAACTAGAGTGGATTATGATCATTGTGGATGACTATCTCCTTCCCAAGAATGTAATGTCTCCGTTGGCAGCAGGCTTGCACAATGGAGTACATTTCTTTGTCATAAGCAGGGTACTTACATACAACATCTGATAGTGTCTCACTATGATAGGCCACGGGGTGGCCATGCTGAGTGAGAACAACGCCCACAACATAGTCTGAAGAATATGTCTCAATCTCAAAGGACTGTTCTAGGTCCGGTAATGAAAGTACCGGGGATGAGAAAAATCCCTACTTCATATCATCAAATGCTTCTTGTTGGGATGGGCCCCACACAATGTTTTCCTTACCACCACCCCTGGTTACTTGGTTGAGGGCCCAAATATTATAGGAGAATCCCAAAACGAAATTGTGATAGAAATTAGCAAGGCCCAAGAAGCTTTGAGGCTTAGTGAGTGTGATTGGGGCAAGCCAGTCACGAATGACCTGGATCTTGGTTGGATCCACATGTACACCATGTTGATCAATGATGTAGCCCAGGTAATGGACCCTATCCATGCTGAAGGAGCATTTTTCCAATTTGGCATATAGTGTGTGTTGTTGTAGGGTTTGAAGAACATACTGAATATGTTTCCAGTGTTCCTCCCAAGTCTTGTTGTAAATGAGGATTTCATCCAGATACACCACTAAAAAGTATTGGTGAAAGGTCATAAAATATCGTCCATCATCCTCATGAAAGTTTTTGGATCATTTTCCAAACCGAAGGGCATGACCAACCATTCAAAAAGACCTTATTTTAACTTGAAGATAGTCTTCCATGCATCTATATGTTCTATTGGGACCTAGTGGTAGCCAAACTTCATATCAATATTACTGAATTATTTGGCCCCTGTGAGCTGATCCAAAAGGTCGTCAATTCAGGGAATAAGGTATCGTTTCTTAACTGTGATTTTATTCAGGTCTCGGTAGTCAATGCAGAGTTGCCATGTCCCGTATTTATTCTGCACCAACATGGTTGGGCTCCCACAAGGTGATGACTGGGATAGATGTGCCCCTTGTGGAGAAGTTATTGAATTTGTCACTTGATCTCCTCATTATCTAATTGAGAGCGGTGGTATACTAGCCCATTGGGTAGCGGTGTGATGGGGATCAGATCAATGTGATGCTTGACTTGAAAGTGTAGAGGTAACCAAGTAGGTGAGGAGAATATATCTGAGTACTCTTCTACAACCTTATCCACTTTCTTCTATTGTGTGGAGATGTCGGTCGCAGAGGCTCTAGATGTGGCTGCAATATTTCTCTCACTTTGAGAGTGAATCACGAAGAATAAAAAATTCTCGGTTTGAGAGATGACCTTCCTACATTGCTTGGCAGAGATCAAGGAAATATCACTAGGTGGGACTGGCTCGGGTATCTTGTACAATTTCTTGTTCAAAGTAATAATAACACTGTGAGGCCTAGACTCATATACAACATGATGTTTCCATAAATAAGGTTGGCCTAAAAGAACATTACAAACTTTGAGAGGAGCAACATCACACAATACATCATCTTTGAAGGGCTTGATGTCATATGACATGTGGTACTATTGGCTGACACAGAGATCGCTTCCTTAGAGGAGCCATCCAATGGTGTAGGCGTGTGGGTGCGGTGTTGTCGGGAGGTCTAGCCACTTGATGACCTATGCTAATATGAGGTTCTTTTGGCTACCACTATCAACAATGAAGTGCAGTGGCGTACCTTTCACCCACATCTATGAATGAAAAAGGCACTTTCCTTCCTCTGGCTTGTCTGGTTCACCAAGCTGGAGCTTGGTGGTAGAAATGGTAGCACTGGGTTCCACATCAATGATATGTCTCCCCCTTTCTGGTTTTGACTCAGAGTCGGAACCCGCATTTGATTCAGAGGATTTCACCTCAGCCACCAATGACTTCTTTGAGCGGAAATCAACAATGTTATGCCAGGGGCTCTTATGGAAGTTGCACCACTTCCCGATATATTTATTTGTCTTTATGGTGTCCTTCTTTGCTTTCATCTTGGACTGGTTTTCCTAAGGTTGTCCATAATTTTTTTTTCCTTTTTTTTGCAGGTTGGGGCTACTATTTCCTTTCTTTTGATGTGTGGGGTTCCCAAGCCCAAATTGTCGTGTCTTTTGTTTAATATTTTTCTCAATTTTGACGACATATTGGTAGGCCATTCCCAAGGACAAGATGTATAGAAACTCCATTTCATCTTGGATGTATCTATGCAAACCACCACAATACTTGAGCACCATATGTCACTCAGAATATTTGATACCCAACTTGGTGCACAAGGTATGGAAGATATTTGTGAACTCGGGCACTGCTTGGTCTCTTTCCTGCCGGAATGTGGTCCATTTTGTATACAGGTTGTCATAACTTTCGGTAGGGTAGTATTGTTCCTTAATAGCATCCCTAAAGGACTCTCAGGTGACCACGACTGTAAATAATGAGGGTTCCTCTATTTCCTTTTGCTCATAGAAAGTTTGCCACCAATATTTGACATGGGGAACGGCTTTGAGGAGCACAAAAGTAATATTTTCTCTATTTAAAAAGTTATGGACATAGAAATACCCTTCTAGTATATTCAACCATTTTTCTACAACATATGTGTCTATATGACCTTCAAATATAGAAATATCACCTGTTGGTAGCCACCGAAAGTTTTGCGCAAAACTATCCATCATCTTCTTCCTCTGTTGCGTGAGGGATTCCTCGAGCAACATTTTCTAAGGATCTCATGTCTCGTCATATTTATTTTCTGCTGACATGAGAGGTTTCTTGGGTGTGCGAGAGATTTTTTCCTCAAGAGAAACAAGCTCGAGACCCAATTCTTTGTACCCTGACCTCGTCGAGGACATGCATTAAGAACGAAAAGGAGCAGACCGCTATGATACTAGTGATCCAGATTTTATGAGCAGAACAAAATGAATACAGATTATTGTTAAAATATTCTTAACACAAAATAATAGAGATACAATAAAACTGGTTTCTATTAAATAAGGAAATAAGTTGAAATTGTAAAATATAACGAAAAACAAGTTTGTTAGAATGGTGGAAGCTTATCTCTGAGAAGATATATAACGACTAAACTCATTCGCAAGAATATGAGTGCAATGAGGCTTTGAAGGAATTTTTACAATAAAAATGAATTCCAAAACCCTAAACATCCAAAAACCTAACCCTAGGAGATGAAGCGCCAAAAGTTATATGGGCCCCATTGGGTTAAGTTAGTACATCAACTTCCTGGGGTCCTAACTTTTTCATACGATCTTCGTTTTAGGCGCACAATAGCCCGTTGGAAAGGTCTATCTAAGTATTGCACATGTTGCCATCATAATCTAACTTTGTCTATAATCTAATTGTGGTGAGCCCTTAAAACGTTGTTTAGGGCCTTAAAATGGCCCCGGAAGTTGGGGACCCGAAAACTAGGAAAAAACTGTCAAAATGGAAAACTGCCAAAATGAACCAGTTGGAATAGGTGGGAGGCCAATGAAATCGATTTGGATCACCATTGTGGATAAATTATGGAATGATACAAATGGGAGTACATTTTTTCTTATTGCTATCGTAATAAAATATCCATATTTCCCATTTTGTAATTTTTCAGAACCATGTGGTTCAATGGCAGCCAAAAATGGAGTACCTAAAAGACAGGGTACTAGAATTTCTGCAAGTGAAAACTTCATATTGAAGAAGTAAGTTCCAAAACATAACTGACCCTTTCAACTTCATATTCCATGTTTAGGGTTTGATTACCTAGCCCAATAGCTGCATTGTTATTTTTTAACTAATCACAAGAAGGAATAGAATATTTATTTAGGATGTTAAAATCTAATCCTGAATCGATCAATTCTTTCAACTTAAATATTTGACCTTAAATATTCAACTTAATCATCACATGATATTTCCGATGCTAGATGGCCATTATTCTCATAGAATTTAAACCATCTATAGAATTTGTTTCAAATGTACTAATGTTGGCATTTTCATTATGAGGTATTTCTTCTAGGGAAGGCATGAAATGTAGGGCCTAGATTTGTTGTTGTAACCCTTTTATTTATTGTCTATCCCATGAATAAACTTTGTATCCATCCTCAATTTCTCATTCTTTTTTAATATTTTATAGTCTTTGCTTTATTTCTACAACTTCCTTCTTAAGAATATTTATTTATTTTCCCAAATCATTTATAGTCAAAGGTCTCATCTTATCATTCTGGTTTTGTCTAATAAAGGACTTTTTATTCCTTTCAAAAGAAGTATCTATGAACAATGGCTTATTACATGATTTTTTGGTTGTTTTTAGTTGTTGATCTTTTACCATTGTGTTTAGAAATGAATCTAAAAGTGAAACCTTCATTTCTCCTTCTGGAAATGCCTTGATTTGTGCCAGCATCTGAGAATCTACATCAGACTGATTTTGAGCCATAAATCTTCATCTTCTTCTTCTTCATCTTTCGTTTATTCATAATTTGAAGGATTTGTCGAGAAAATACAAAACTTTGGATCTTTACAACTGTAATAATTTGCTATAAGTAACATTTCTTCATCAGAGGATTCACTAGAGAAATATTAAAATTCATAAGTGTCAGTAGACTGACAACATCCTTCCTGAAGCATATGAACTTCCTCCCACTTAGGAAAAGGATGATCTGGGAATTTATTTGTATCATGGTGACTTGAGCCACATCTATTGCAGCAAATTGACATTATTTCCTAAAAGACTCAACCTTTTGTCTTTCCTTTTTTTGTGGGATCTTACCTTTAATTTCCTTGGATTGTTCTCCTTGTGGAAATATATTAGCCAAGTTTCCTGGTTGTCCACATAACCAACAGGATAGATTGGCCTTACTTTGTTGTTTGGAATATTGGAATTTGATTCTTCTCGGGAGTAATAATGAGACTTTGTGTATTTCCTATAATGACTTGTTTTCCTCTTATATTTTGGTAAGACCTAGGCTTTCCCTTTTCATATTTTTGGAATCTTTGTCTCATGGATTTCATTTCCCTTTTATTTCTTTTAACTCAGTCATTTAGGGCCATACCATATTTTTCACAGATAGATATATTATCTTGTAATTTTGATAGCTTTTGTATTGAATTTGTAACCTTCTTGCTAGCACACAATCCTACTAGAGCAAACGTAATGATTGTGTAAATTTCTCCCCAAGTATAAAGCTCATAAGGATGAACAAAAGATTTTTGTACTTTTAAATATTTAACAAATTTGTTGGGGAGAGAAGCAATATATACTTGCTTCCAGAGAAGGTTTTTTTTATCTTTTACCTCATATATCCTTTGGGTCCATTCTCTATGAAAATAATCATAATTGGAAATTCTCTTAAATTTCATTCTCATTAGAATTATGGCATGTTTATCAAATAGTTCATGTTTTGTTCCACAACAATGCTCAAGAATGGATGTAGATAATGCATGATGTAGGAGCATCGCTCCATCTCAACAAACGCGCCAACACATCAACAACCCATCACATCAACACACAAGGAGGAATGGATTCCAAGGGAAGAGAGGCACCAACCCTCCAATTTTGAACCCAAATTTAAAATTTTTAAATGGAATTGAATGGAATTAAATATTGTAAGGCTCAAATTAGCCAAGACATGTTCCTTTGTATAATTTGCATGTGAAGTCACCTTTAATAGATGACAAGTAGATAGGTTTAACCCTATTTTGGAATAGATGTCCATTGATTGTAATTTAATATAATTCAATGTGAGTAGGTAGATGAAGGGAAGGCTCGATGATCCCCTCTTGTATAAAAAAAATCTCTTGTATCAAAAATTCATTAGTATGAGGAGTTGTTGATGAGCGAGTAGAGAGATCAAGAGAGGACAGAAGAGTTGAGACTCTATGGTAGTCCATCATTTGTAAATATTTGTATAGAAGCATTCAAATATAATACAAAAGAAATTTATCCTACATATGAGGTGTTTGTGTGTCCTTATGTCTAATGAATGGTTATTTTCTGAATGTTTTTCTGTGTTTTATTCATGTATGTTGTAGATGTATGCATGTATGTTTATTTTTCATAAATTATATAAACTTCTCTATCTTTATGGATTTCTAAGTAGTTATGGGATATTATTCTTGTGCAAGGAGTGCACACAGAGTGATTGAAAACTATGTGAAGCCAGTGCAAGGAGTGCACTTGAACTCTGTCATGATTTTAGAGAAAGAGTGTGTCAGGTGGGCACACCAGAACCATTCTGAAGCTTAGAAGGAATAGTGCAAGGAGTGCATATCAGGGTTGTTGAACACCCTAAAGAATATTTACCAGAGTTACTGAATACTCTAAGGGCTCTGTAAGGAGTGGATTGAGCAGGCATAAGGAGTGCATGAGAACTCTATCTCGAGTTCTAGGAAAAGGTTTCCAAGATGTCACGTCAGAAGATATAGCTCATAAGGAGAGTCAAGTGAAAGTTTGCACATAGAGTGCAAGGAGTGCGCAAGTGAACTTTTAGAGTTCAGGTTTCAAGGGTGAAGCTAGTGCAAGAAGGGCACTAAGGACCGTTACAAAGTACATAAGCTCAGGAGGATGAGCACAAAGTGCCAAGAGGGCACGATAATTCCTTTGAAGGAACAAACTTCCAAAATCCTTAGAAGTTTGGGAAAGAATAAGCTCAGGAGAGATAGAGAAAGTACGTGTAGCGATCCTGCAAGGTGTGCAGAAGTTAAGGACCTTCAAGGTTCAGATTATTGAGAAATCATATAGAGCGCGTAGGAAGATTTTTGGAAAACTATTTAAGTGTGAAGTATTTGAACCTTTAGGAAGTGCAAGGAGGGTGCCAGAGGGTGGACTTACTTCAAGTCCAAATCTCAAGAGGAATAGCACAAGGTGTGCGCAAGTGAACTTATTTCAAAGTCCAAAGCTTAGGAGAAACAACGCAAGTAAAGGTTGAGGAGTCGGTCTTGTAGGAGAAGCATCGAAGGTTAAGCCTTCGAAAATTTGTTGATAAATCCTTCTATTATCACATGAAGTTGTCATGGGTCATTTGTAGTTTTTGCAGGCCGACCAAGTCCTTTATTTGCATAAGGAAAAATCATGAGTAAAAATGCAGCACTTAGATTGGTCCATTTCGATTGGCTCGATTTTCAACAGTGGAGATCCCATGTACAATTCAGACCAGCAGCTCTCAGGCAACCAGAGTTCCAAATTTGCACAAGGATTAACGAATAAACAAAATCCCCTAAGTTCTGAATTCCCGAAGTAGCGAGAGGCTTCCACGTCAATTGGGAAAAAGTGACTTCGGGAGATTTCCATCCTGAAGTCCCAAACTACTGAAGTCCCAAACTCCCGAAGTGAATCTCAGTATTCCAAACCAATAGGACACGTGGAGGCAGATCTCTCACTTTGAAGATATGGTGCTCTAAAGGATTGTAAGAGCTATGCATTGAAAAGAACCGAAGCCCAAACTCTCGAAGTGAATCTCAGTCGTCCAAAATAGGAGGAAATGTTGAGGCAAATCTCTCACTTCGGAGATATGTCGCTCCAGAGTATTGTAAGAGTTATGCATTGAAAAGGCTCGAAGCCTGAAATCCCAAAGTAATTGTGGAGCATTGATCTCAAATCAACAAGAACCATTGATATTTGCACTAGTATCACCAAAAGGCCGGAAGTCTCGAAGTTAACGAGATGCTTCCACATTAATTGGGAGAAAGTTACTATAGGATATTTCCACCCAAGCATCCTGAAGTCCCGAAGAGCCGAAGTCCCGAAGTAACATTAGGATGACACGTTGCTTCGGACCCTACCAAATCCACGGGTGTTTTTTAGCTCAACACATGGTGCTCATCCATCACTAGCTGTGGCATTATATAGCATCAAGCCACCACGTTATCTTCAGAAGATTGTCCTCCGAGAGGTATTCCTGCTCAACATTCAAATCTCTCAAGCGCCAAAATTGGATCCATCTCTAAGCATGGTTTAAAGGTATTCTGGAGTTAGTATATGGATAAATTTTTGCGGGGGTGATAAAATAGAAGGGATTCCTAGATCATGGATTTGCATCAGATCGATGGCCACACTTCATTGCGTGGACGAAACATGCTTGAATGTTAAAACTCTAGAGTGGTCCCACAATCGAAACCATGGTATAGAGAAATAGATACTTAGTAGTTGGTGGTGGATTGTGAGGGCCGAAGCAATGTGGACCCAGACCACCCTTGGAAGCTTCCGCAATCATGTGATTATATGGGGTCCAATCTAAGATCAACATGTGGAAACATAAACTAGGCATTAAGAAAAATCATCAAAGGAGTGTCACAAGGAGGAAAAAATTGTTAGCAAACCGTGACCAGTATATCACTGGAGGAAAGAGAACAATCAAATCCCCCCCTTAAATGGAAGCATGGAGGGACTGGCGAAGGAGATAGAAAAATCTTTGCCCGAAGTACCACATAGGGAATTTTTTCCACATCCTGATCCCAAGAAGAAATTAGTTAATGAAAGAAGGATTGGTGGTTAAACTATCGACTACCCCCCTTAAATGTAAGCATGGAGGGCCTGGCCAAGGAGACAGAAATCTTTCAGCTTGAAGTACCACAGAGGGAAGTTTGTCCTGCACGCCCATACCGACCAGAGTTTTCTTCTGACAGAAGGAACATGATAGACAAGAGAAGACACCATCTACTGTCTTGGTTATAAATACATCAAATGAATGATTTGAGAGGGTCATATGGTTGAGCAGAGCTCCCTTTTGTAATTTTTTGACTAATCACAGCTTTTCTCTGGTTATGTATGATATTTGAGACATTTTCATTAATATAAGTCAACTTCCTTTCATCATCTTGTTTCCTCTTACTCTGGAATGCTCATGATTGGATGATCCATATGAGATGTCATGGTTGTGTTATAATGGATGTTTGATTATAATGTTGCTATGAATATTTTTCAGTGTTTTAAACTTTAAGTCTCAAGAGGTTCTTATGACTGAGTTTTTCTTCACCTAGTTGCTTGAAGGCCTAATGCTTATACCAAACCTACCCACCTTCCTCACTAAGTATTCCTTCTATTCACCTTTATCCTTTATGTTGAGTTTTATCCATTTGACCTTTCATCATTAATTTACATTCAAAAACCTTTTGAAGGGTACTGGGCTTATCCTCCAGTAATCTGGGGGTGACTCTCAGTGATACAATTATTGGCGCCACTTCCAGAGAACGTATTGAAGACATTTCCCTTGGATTGAATGACAAAGCAATATTGATTATGAAGGTGCATTAGAATTCAGTACATTAAAGATTGCAGCTTGCACCTAGCAACTCCACTATTTCAGTTGTGTCTCCCAAAGGAAGACACATGACATCTACTCCCAATCTACCTCTGGAAACACCTGAAGTTGACCCAGAGAGGAATATCAAGAAAGAAAAGGCTTCTCAAGAAGGTTATTCAAATATTTTACCAGGTAATCCTGGTATTTTACATGATTCTACTTTTAAGACTCCAGTAGCCATATCCAATTATCCTCTTTTACCTTCTACTAAAGTGTTTAAAAGTTTGGATTTTGAAATTTTTCTTGTTGAATACTCTTCTTTTAGCCCCAAATTTAATGAAGAAAATTTTGAAACCCTTTCTTCTCCCGATGTTTTAAGTTGGTTCAGGCTTGAGAATCTTGAGGATTTTCCTACTTTGGGCCTTCCTACTTCTCCTCCTATCAAAGTTGTTGTGACTCAATAAGAGAAAACCTCTTTTCCCTTGAACCTTATACCATATTCCTCCAAGACTCAAATGCTTCCTCTCTCTCCAAAAATCCAAGATTCATTTGTATTTGTCAAATCTCCATCTCCCCCTTGTTCTCCTACAGTTCACAACCCAATGGTAGGTGCTAACCTTCCTAGAAATAGGATGGATGTCATAGTGGCTGCTAGGTATGCCCCTCTTATTTTACGTCAGCCTATGAATGCTCTTCCTGTGGGAGACTACATTAAGTACATGCCCAATTTCATAGGGGAGGAAGACATAATTGCAGAGGAACACCTTGTAGCTTTTTATAGTTATACAGATAATCTTAGCATTGAGGATGAAGATGTATGGATGAGGGTATTTTTACAGAGACTTGATGGTGAGGCTAGAAAATGGTTTAGGGTTTTGACTCATCGATCTATTGCTGGGATTGAATGTTTGGATGATGTTGTCTTGAGGTATTGGGGGAATAAAAAGGATTTCCTTTATTATATTACAGAAATTGGATCACTTAAGAGGAAAGAGGGGGAATCTATTTTGGATTTCTTAAAAAGATTTAATAGAATGTACAACAAGCTTCCCACTGAAATAAAGCCTACAAAAACCTCTGCCAAGATTACCTACACCAGTGCTTTTGACCCTGAGTTTTGCCTCTTGTTGAGAGAAAGAAGATCTACCTCTCTAGCTCATATGCAAGATGTATTTTTGGAATTAGAATCTAACATATTGGCAGCTGACAAACTTAGGGGAAAGTATGATAGAGACAGAAGGAAAGGTAGGGCTGAAGCTTCAACCTTAGAATCCCCTGTCGTCCACCCTCAGGTTGATGAAGTTACAAAATTGGTAAAATCACTTTTTACTGAAATGGAGAAGTTGAAACTTGAAGGAAAGCAGAACTATATGAATAAATAGAATGTTGATAATAGAGGTAATTTCGGAAGACCAAATAATTCCCCTCAGGTCCTCCAAAGAGATCAAAGAAATAGGGATAGGAATGATCAAAAAGTATAAACCCCTCTCCAAAACAACCTTGTCGTTGATGAAGGAGAGGATGAAGAAGTTGATCCTAAAATCCATTGTCTTGGTGACACCTCTTCATCTCCTCATTTAACCAAATCTGCATTTGAAGAGTCTCTCATGGATAGTCATCTAAATGAATTGATTAAAGGAAAAAAAACAAATGGAAATCTAAGGAAATACAACCTAAGGTCAAAAAGTAAAGATGGGAATACTGACATTTCTGATCAACCCACTAAAACAAAAAATTCTGCTAAGGTTGTGGTAGCTAGCAGCAAAGACAAAGATGAAAAAAAAAACCAGGCATTGGCTAAGAGACCCACCCCGAAAGTTAAAGAGATTCTGAAATATTCATCCTCTTTTAGATTTGAGAGTGAGATTCAAAAAATTAAAATCCCTATGCCTTTTTTGGAGCTGATTAAGAATGAGGAATTAAATAGATATATTTCTAAAATGTTGCAGCTCGATCCTCCCTCTAATTCCATAGATTCAGTCAACCTTCAAGATGAAAAACCAATTTTCATCCTGGGACCTTTGGTAGAGGATAGAGATGACTCTTCGCCCCCTTTCTACACATCATTAAACATTCATGATAAAGTGTTTCACAACTTCTTGATGGAGTCAGGGGCATCTCATAACCTCATCCCTAAAACTGCCATGGATGAGCTTGGATTGGAAGTTACAAAAACCTACCATGACCTGTACTCATTTGATTCCAGGAAGGTGAAGTGTCTTGGGGTTATTAAAGACCTGGTTGTTACCCCGTTCCAATTGCCAATGACAAGTGTGGTCATGGATATTTTGGTGGTTGATGACCCCCCTAAGTTTTGGATGCTCTTGTCAAGAGCTTGGATCAAAATACTAGGGGGGAATTTGCAGATGGAACTTTCATATGACATCAAAGTTCCTGTGTTTGGGGGAGAACATAGAAGGATTTATAGGGAGGTACAATTAGTCTACATCATCAGTGATGAAAACAATCCTACCAACCACCCTATTTTTGCACTTGATACTGATTTAGGATCCAGTATGTTGCAGCTCACTAATGCTCCTCAACCACCTGTTGAAATCAGAAAGCATTTCATCACCTCTTCTGAAGATCCTCCTCCTAATACCTTTGTTTGAAATATTTTTTTTTATGGGGCCTCTTCTAAGAAGGGTGTTGGTGTTGTGGTAGTCTTTATTTCTCCTACCCAAGAGATCATATCTTTGTCCTACAAGCTGGAATTTGAAACTACAAACAATGTGATAGAATATGAGGCTCTTGTTTTGGGTTTGAGGGATACTAAAGACATGATTGTTGAAGAGCTAGCAGTGTTTGGAGATGTTGAATTAATTGTTCATCAAGTTAAAAATATGTATCAAGCTAAACACCCCAGGTTAAGGACTTACTGAAATGAATTTTGGGATCTTGTTGGTAGTTTCTTCTTATATTTTAATATCTCATTTGTTCCAAGAGAAGAGAACACTATGGCATATTCCTTGGTTGTTTCATCAAGTAATTTCAGAATTCCTTTTCCCCCTAAACTAAAATATGATGTGGAAGTGAAGTATAGACCCTCTATACCTGACAATGTCAAATATTGGAAGGTTTTTGAGGATGATATTGAGATAAAAATATTTCTTGAGACTGTGGATGAGTTTTTTGCCTTACATATTGATCAAGATCATGATACTAAAAAAATCCCTCATACTCATATTTTTCTGAATAAAATTGTTGACCATCATATTGTTCATTTGCCCAGTGACCATATTCCAAAAGGACTAGTCCCCTTGGAGAGGTTGTTTGATAGAAATGTTGTTGTTGTAAAGGTTAAAGGTTCAACTGAAAATGTTGTGGTGACTAAATGCAATTTAGGTACAAAGGAGGATCCAAAGTATGTTAAGTTGTCTAACAGCTTGTCAAAGGAGAAAAGGGTTGAGTATGTTAATCTTTTAAAGGAGTTTGTTGATGTGTTTGACTGGAAATATGAATATTTAAGAACATATGACACAAACATCATTGAACATAAGATCCCTTTGAAAGAGGAGACCAACCCTTTTAGACAGAAACTCAGACAGATAAATCCCATGCCAAAATGAAGTGAAGAAGTTGTTAGATGCCAAAATCATCATTCCTTTGAGGTACTCTGAGTGGGTGGCTAACCTTGTCTCGGTAAGGAAGAAAAATGGGGAAATTAGACTATGTGTTGATTTTATGAATTTGAACAGAAGCTCCAAGAAAGATAATTACCCCTTGCCAAAGATGGAGAACATTTTCCAGAGATTCATTGGTTCATATAGGATGCCTATGATTGATGGATTTTCTAGTTACAATCAGATCTCTGTCTTTCCTGAAGATAGAGAGAAGACAACCTTTACTACTCCTTGGGGCACATTCATGTCTGCTAAAATTCCCTTTGGATTGATGAATGCAAGAGTGACCTTTCAAAAAGAAATGGACATTGCCTTAATTGGGGAGAAGGACAAGTTTGTAGTCATCTATCTAGATGACATCACAGTCTTCTCAAAATCTGATAAAGAGAATTGTCATCATTTGAAAAGGGTCTTCTTGAAGTGCAGAAAGTTTGGTCTCTCTCTCAATCCTAAGAATTCCTTGCTTGCAATGAAGCAAGGTAAGTTATTGGGACACATTGTATTAGCAGAAGGAATAAGAGTTGATCCAAGTAGATTAGAGTCCATTCAGACCTTATCTTTTCCTAGATCCAAGAAATAAGTTCAACCTTTCTTGGGAAAAATCAATTATCTAAGAAGGTTCATATCTAACTTTGTTGAATTAGTGAAGTACATTACAACCATTCTTAGGAAAGGAAATGAGGTGAAATGGAATACTAAGGCTCGAGAATATTTCGATCAGATAAAAAAGGCCTTGACTAAATCACATGTGCTCATCAGCCCTAACTATTCCAAGGATTTTCTGATATTTTCCTTTGCCTCATTTGACACATTGGTTGTTGTTTTGCTGCAAAAAAATATAGAGGGGTTAGAGCAGCCTGTTTCTTTTTTTAGCAGAGCATTGAGGGATGCATACATGACATATGATATCATGGAAAAGCAGGATTATGCTTTGGTCAAAGCCCTCAAGTATTTCAGAGTATATGTTTTTCATTCAAAGATTGTTGCATATGTCCCTTTAGCCTCAGTGAAAGAGATATTTATCCACCCTGACATAGATGGGAAGAGGAGCAAGTGGATTGCTAAAATTATAGAATTTGACCTTGAAATGAAGCCCACTAAAATAGTGAAAGGGAAAGGTTTAGACAGGTCATTGGCTTAATCAAATTGCAAAGATTTAGGGGTTAATTTCATGAACATAAACTCAGGAAATCAGCAAGCTGAGTTTGCTGATAAAATCTTGCATGCCAGCCCCAATTTGGTAGAATGCACTTGGTATAAATACACCATATATTTTCTGCGGAAGTTGTAGCCTCCTGATGATTTGGAAAAGAACAAGGTGAGGGATTGAAGCTTAAAGCGATCGGATATTGTCTCATTGATAATATCTTGTATTGGAAATATTCTCTCGGATTTATTTTGAGATGTTTAGATCCACGTGAAGCTCAAAGGGCCATGACTAACTTTCACGACAACTTATGTGGGGGGCATCATTTTTGGAGAACCACAGCCTATAAGATCCTCAAAGCTGGGTATTTCTAGCCTAGCCTTTTTACTGATGTTTTTGCAAAGATTAGAGCTTGTGTCAAATGCTAAATGTTTTTTGGAAAGCAACAACTCAAATCTTTTCCTTTGAATCTTATGGTGGCTTCTAGACCTTTTCAATTGTGGGGTCTTGAATTCATTGGGGAAATCCATCCAACTTCAAGTGGTCAACATCGGTGGATTTTGACTCCTATTGATTACTTTACCAAGTGGATAGAATCCATTACTACAAGGAATTCCTCCCACAAGGTAATCATTAGTTTTCTCGAGGATATCATGTCAAGATTTGGTTGTCCAAGAAGGATTGTTACTGACAATGTCACTTCCTTCAAGGTTGAACCATTGACCAAGTTCTGTGAACAATATGGGATTACATTAGTCCATTCTAATCCTTACTACCCCCAAGGAAATGGCTTGGTAGAGTCCTATAACAAGAGCCTCATAAAGATCATCAAGAAATTGTTAGAAGACAATAAGAAAGTATGGGACTCAAAGATAATTTTTTCCTTATGGGCTGATAGAGTTACAACAAAGAGATCACTTAGTGTTTCCCCTTTTTATCTTGTATATGGGGTTAAGGTTATATTTCCTACTCAGCTTTCTTTTCTCGCGGAAAAATCCCTCCAGGACTACCAAGGAGAACCTGATGATATGGCTAGGAGGATACAACAGCTGGTAGAAGTACAACAGCCTAGGGAGAGGCTACTTGGAAAAGCACATGACCATCAGTAGAAAATCAAGCAAGCTTTTGACAAGAAGGTAAGAAACGAATATTTCCAGCTGGGAGATCTGGTGCTCAAGTGGGATGCACCCAAGAAAGACAAATGAAAACATGGTAAATTCGAAGCCTTGTGGATTGGTTTGTTCAAGATTTCTAAGGTATTTTCAAATAACACTTATAAATTGCAGAACTTGGAGGATTCCAAAGTTTTTGGTGGCCTTGTCAATGGGCACTTTCTCAAAAAAATATTTTTCTTAAGCCATGATTTGCTTTCTATTCATTGTAAATATCACTTTTTCTTTTTATTTTTGTTTGATTAAGTGACCCCATAGCCCTAGGATAAGACACTGAAACTGCTTGTTCTTGGTAGCTCACAGGGAGCATGCCATCCCCTGTGGAGCTAATGTTATCACATGAAGTTTTCATGGGTCATTTGTAGTTTTTGCAGGTCATCCAAGTCCTTTGTTTGCACAAGGAAAAACCATGAGAGAAAATGCAACACGCAGAGCAATACATTTCGAAGCTTGAAATACAAGCAAGAAGACACGCTCGATTTTCAACAGCAGAGATCCCATGTACAGTTTGGACCAGCGGCTCTCGCAAAGTTGGCATTCCAAAGTCACGCAAGGATTAACAACTAGATAGAAGCCTCGAAGTCTCAAAGTATCGAAGTAGCGAGAGGTTGCCACGTCAACTGGGAGAAAGTGACTTTGGGATATTTTCATCCAACATCCCGAAGTGAATCTCGGTCATCCAAAACAGGAGGACATGTGGAGCAAGATCTCTCACTTCAGAGATACGACGCTCCAAAGGATTGTAAGAGCTATGCATTGAAAAGGCTCAAAGCTCGAACTCCTGAAGTGAATCTCGACCATCCAAAATAGGAGGACCCGTGGAGGAAGATCTCTCACTTTGGAGATACGACGCTCCAAAGGATTGTAAGAGCTATGCATTGAAAAGGCCCAAAGCTTGAACTCTCGAAGTGAATATCAACTTTCCAAAATAGGAGGAAACATGGAGGCATATCTCTCACTTCGAAGATATGACGCTCCAGAGGATTGTAAGAGCTATGCATTGAAAAGGCCCAAAGCCCAAACTCCCGAAGTGATTGTGGACCATTGATCTCAAATCAACAAAAAACATCGATATTTGCAGCAGTATCACCAGAAGGCCCGAAGTTCCGAAGTTAATGAGAGGCTTCCACGTCAACCAGGGGAAAGTGACCTTAGGATATTTCCACCCAAGCGTCCCGAAGTTTCGAAGAGTCGAAGTCCTAAAGTAGTGTCAGGTTAACACATCGCTTTGGGCCCTACCAACTCCATGGGTGTTTTTCATCTCAACATATGGCGCTCATCCATCACTAGTTGTGGTATTATATAGTGTCGGGCCACCACGTCAGATTCAGAAGATCATCCTCTGGGAGGTATTCCTACTCAGCATTCAAAGTTCTCAAGCGCTAAAATTGGCTCCATATCTAAGCATGGTTTAAAGGTATTCTAGAGTTAGTAGACAGATAATTTTTTGTGGGGGCACTAAAGTAGCAAGGTTTCCCAGATCGTGGATTTGCATCAAATCGATGACCACACTTCATTGCGGGGACGAAACATTCCCGAACATTAAAACTCTAGAGCGGTCCCGCAATTGAAACCACGGTATAGTGAAATAGATACGTGGCAGTTGGTGGTGGATTGTGGGAGCCAAAGAAGTGTGGACCTAAACCACCCTTGGCATCTTCCGCGATCATGTTCTTATATGGGGTCCAATCCGAGATCAACATGTGGCAACATAAACTGGGATTTAAGACAAATAATAAAAGGAGCGTCACAAGGAGGAGTAAAGCGTTAGCAGATCGCGACCAGTCTATCAATAGAGGAAAGAGAACAATCAATTCCCCCCCTTAAATGGAAGCATGGAGGGACTGACCGAGGAGACAAAAAATTGTTAGCCTAAAGTACCGCAGAGGGCAGTTTTTCCACATCCTGATCCCAAGAATAAATCAGTTAATGAAAGAAGGACTGGTGGTTGAACTATCGACTACCCCCCTTAAATGGAAGCATGGAGGGTCTGGCCAAGGAGACAGAAATTTGTCATCCCGAAGTACCACAGAGGGTAGTTTCTCCTACATGCCCATATTGACCAAAGTTTCCTTCTAATAGAAGGAACATGATAGACAAGAGAAGAAACCAACTATTTTCTTGGTTATAATACATCAGATGAATGATTTGAGAGGGTCGGATGGTTGAGCAGAGCTGCCTTTTGTAATTTATTGACTAAGCAGAGTTGTTCTCTGGTTATGTATGAGATTTGAGACATTTTCATTAATAGAAGTCAGCTTCCTTTCATCATCTTGTATCCTCTTACTTTGAAATGCTCATGATTGGATTATCCATATGAGATGTCGTGGTTGTGTTATAATGGATATTTGATTATAATGCTGCTATGAATACTTTTCAGTGTTTTAAACTTTAAGTTTCAAGAGGTTCTTGTGACTGAGATTTTCTTCACCTAACTGCTTGAAGGCCTGATGCTTATAGCAAACCTACCCACCTTCCTCACTAAGTCTTCCTTCTATTCACCTTTATCATTAAACCACCGAATGAAGTTAATCAAGACCTCATTTTCTTATGCATGATAGCCTAGATTTATGTGTTAAAACATTCTTATATTGAGTTTTGTCCATTTGACCTTTCATCATTAATTTACAATCACAAACCTTTTTATGGGTACTGGAATTATCCTCCTGTAATGTCAAGGTGACTCTCAGTGCTAACACCTTCTTTCAAAGGAAAGCGTAGAAGCAGAGGAGGAGAAGAAACAATAGTCATTGGATCTATTGTCGGGATCGATTTGGACCATCAGATCAGATTCCAGAATGAAGGAGGAGCACACAAAAGGAGAACAGATCCCAGTCATTGGATCTAAGCACGTGGATTGACAACCATCTTATCCAGGTAAGTTGCATGGGTTTTAATCCCTCAAAGTCCTTTCAACTTTGCAAGTTTAGAATTTTTTATTTTTTATGCACACAGGAGATAAGTCTGTCGAAGCCCCGAAGCCCAGAGTGGATCTGGGTCATCCGATTTCTAGGGACATGTGTTAGCAGATCGCTTGATTCGTAGGACCAACTATTTGGGAGAACAAAGGAGAGGAGCATTCAAGGCTCTTGAAGCTCCGAAGAGTGGATCATATCCTCACCGTGGAACGGGAGGACACGTGGTAATAGATCGGGAGGTCCATAGGATAGACGCTCTGGGGGATTCATGAAGTGGTTTGGTAGAGAGGTTCCTGAAGCAAGGAGGCTAGAATTCAATCTTGGGCATTAGTATCTGAAGACACGTGGTAGAATATCTACCATCCAGAGGTATAACACTTCGGAATATAATTGGTCGAGGAGGTGTGTAGGTTCCTGAAGTACTGGGAGCCCAAAGAAAATCTAGACCATTGGATCTAGGGAACACGTGGCAGATGATTAGACCCTCTATCAGTTCGAAGGTTCAGAAGAACAATAGGTTGGAGCAGCTATGGATCCTAAAGTCCCGAAGACCCAGAGTTCATCTGTTCCATCCATTCGAGAGGACATGTGTCGACAGATTCGAAGATCCAGAGGATAGGCACTCTGGGAGAATAGTGGGAAGATAAGATCAATCTCTTTGGAGTCCTAAAGTGCGGAGTTGATCCAGACTGTTTATCATTGGAAGTACATGTGGCAACAGATCCAGAGGTTCGGAGGTCCGACACTCCAAAGGAAATAGGGTGCAGTACTGCGGGGACTCCCAAAGGCCGGAGTCAATCCCAACTGTCCATTTGAGGAGGACACATGGCGCAAGATCCCATAGTTTGGGGATGTGGCACTTCAGAGAAATTGAATGGTCATGTATACAGGGAGAAAATCGTCGAAGTCCCAAAGGAATTCTAGCCATCGATCAAGAAGGGGAAACATGGAGGAAGGAGAAGATTTTAAGCGTTTCAACATTGGGATATTGGAGAGGTTGTATAGTGTGGACGACTAATTAAATCATTGGAGCCCGAAGTGCGGAGGTGGAATAGCAGCCATTGATATGGGGGCACCAGATCACTTTGAGAGTGTTGTGTGTATTGGAAGCGGTCAGAAATCCCCGAAGGCTAAAAGAAAAGAATTTGAACCATCGATCTGTGGAGTTCAAGGACCGTTAATTTAACACTTCGTCGAATTCGTCGATTCGGGGATTCGATGAATTTGTGGAAAAAGGATATGGACAAATCGCTGAAGGAAAAAGTGTTTAATTAGAGCCTATTGGTTAGCGCCTGGTCACATCCCTCAGTCACGTGAGAATTTGGTAGGAGAAAAAGGGGCTAGAGGTCCAAAAATTGTTTTTAAAAAGAAAAGGGGATTAGTGAGCACATGTGGGTTCATCCTTGGACCTACACCAAGGAAATTAAGGACCTGTGTTTGATTTTTGGGGCTCAGCAGGGCTCGAAGAGCCGATTCGACTCCTGATTGTGAACGATCCTAGATCGAGAGATCAAGCAAACCCTGGGAGAGGGTGGGGGTCTGCATCAAGTGGTATTAGAGCATGATTTTTGTCTGTAGACAATAGACAAAGGAGTATAAAGTAGGTTTCAATGCTCTATGAAGGTCTGTCTGCAAGTGTGAAGCAGTCAATAGGAATTTAGGTGGGTTGAGCCAGAAGAACTAGTCGCGTTCTTAGAGGAATTGGAGGAAGATGGATATTGAAGGCCATAAGTAGAAAGCTCAAAGAGTAGAGAGATAAAGAGATCAAGGATATGAGGGAAGAGCTCGATAGGTTGGCAATGAAGATGCAACAGGAAGCACAAGGAAAGTGGAGGTATGAATGGCCCATGAAGCAGAAGGCAAAGTGGCCTATCTAGCAATTGATTTTCAGAATGAAGAAGCATAATTTGAGGAGGTGGCTAAGGCAAGTTGAAACCCTCATTGAAACAGAAGAGGAGATTGTTTAAATTTGTGAGCCAGAGGTTGGAAGGAACCTCAGTGATGATGAGGAGAGATCAGTTGAAGATATCGTAAACTGCCAGGTGGGCATAGATGGTAATGCATATTTCCAGGATGGCAATGAGATGGGATCATTCAAAGATCTCATAGACTGCCAGGAGGGAAGGAGTGAAACCTTATATTTCTAGGTGGGAAAGGAGGAGGAAGTGAGAATGTCTGAAAGTCTCAAGAACTTAGAGGAGAGTTCAAATCAGCAAGGAGTGCTAACAGAAATGAAGATGAGATTTTCTGAGAGTCTCATGAACTCAGAGGAGAGTTCAAATCAACAAGAAGTGTTGACAGAGGAGGAGGATCAAAGGCACATTCTGATCATTGGAGGAATAAACATATTCCTACCAAATAAACTAGTGGAGGTCAGTGCACATGCCGAAGGTGCAACAGAGGAGAGATGGTTAGCAGAGACTATCAAGGAGGAGAAGGAGAAAACATTGACATCTACCTAGGAGAGTAAATAAGAAGAGGATCATTCAAATCACATGCTCATTCGGTGGGATCAATAATTGAATATTCTAGAGGATTGGTTGAGGAATCCAAGAAAAGAAGAATACTGCTAAAAGGATGCAGTTGTGAAGAGTGGAGAAGAATTCCAGCCTAAGGAGAAGTTGGATGAATTTGGACTTGTACCAACACAAGGAGAGGAACTGACAGAAACAAAATTGTCAGGGGAGATGGTTGAGCACAAGATCAGTGGCATGGCTACAGAATTTGGACCTACAGTGGAGTGGCAAGCCAGTGCCACAGGAGATAGAAATAGCATGGGAGATCAGGAATATATTCCCATTGATTTTTGTGAAGGAGTGGAAGCCCTAGAGGAAAGAGTAATAGTGCAGAGTCATATTTTGAAATAGATCAAGTTGGAATTGGATGATGAAGAGGAGACGCAGCAGAGAAGACTGCAAAAAAATAACCAGCCAGTGGACCAGCTGAACAAAGAGGTTGAGGAGATAAGGAGGTTGATTCTAGAAGAAGCAAAGGAGGAAGTTAGTAGCATAAGGAGACTGATCATAGGAGAGCCTACAACAGGAGACTGATTCTAGAAATAGCATGGGAAGGAGTGAAACCTTATATTTCTAGGTGGGAAAGGAGGAGGAAGTGAGAATGTTTGAAAGTCTCAAGAACTTAGAGGAGAGTTCAAATCAGCAAGGAGTGCTAATAGAAATGAAGATGAGATTTTCTGAGAGTCTCATGAACTTAGAGGAGAGTTCAAATCAACAAGAAGTGTTGATAGAGAAGGAGGATCAAAGGCACATTTTGATCATTGGATGAATAAACATATTCCTACCAAACAAACTAGTGGAGGTCAGTGCACATGCTGAAGGTGAAACAGAGGAGAGATGGTTAGCAGAGACTGTCAAGGAGGAGAAGGAGAAAACATTGACATCTACCTAGGAGAGTAAAGAAGAAGAGGATCATTCAAGCCACATGCTCATTCAATGGGATCAATAATTGAAGATTCTGGAGGATTGGTTGAGGAATCCAAGAAAAGAAGAATATTGCTAGAAGGATGTAGTTGTGAAGAGTGGAGAAGAATTCCAGCCTAAGGAGCAGTTGGATGAATTTGGACTTGTACCAACATAAGGAGAGGAACTGATAGAAACAAAACTGTCAGGGGAGATGGTTGAGCACAAGATCAGTAGCATGGCTGCAGAATTTGGACCTACAGTGGAGTGGCAAGCCAGTGCCACAGGATATAGAAATAGCATGGGAGATCAGGAATATATTCCCATTGATTTGTGTGAAGGAGTGGAATCCCTAGAGGAAAGAGTAATAGTGCAGAGTCATATTTTGAAATAGATCAAGTTGGAATTGGATGATGAAGAGGAGACGCAGCAGAGAAGACTGCAAAAAAATAACCAGCCAGTGGACCAGCTGAACAAAGAGGTTGAGGAGATAAGGAGGTTGATTCTAGAAGAAGAAAAGGAGGAAGTTAGTAGCATAAGGAGACTGATCATAGGAGAGCCTACAACAGTAGGGAAAAAACAACATGAGCAGCAAGGTAGAGGAGCATATGGATAGCTCCAGAATGAAATTTGGGATCCTGGAGGACCTCAACAATAGCAGCAGGGGAGCCATGAGATGGAGCTCATGATTTTGTTAGTGCGATAGTATGATGCAAGAGCATCGATCCATCTCAGAAAACATGCAAGCACATAAACGAGCCAAAGCATCAATGCACAAGGAGGAATGGATTCCAAGGGAAGAGAGGTGCCATCCCTCTCATTTTGAACCCAAATTTAAAATTTTTAAATGGAATTGAATGGAATTAAATATTTTAAGGCTCAAAGAAGTTGAGCCATGTGCATTTGTACAAGTTGCATGTGAAGTCATCTTTAATGGCTGACAGGTAGATAGGTTTAGGCCTAGTTTGGACTAGATGTCCATTGATTTCAATTGAATGTAATTCAATGCGAGTAGGTAGATGGAGGGAAGGCTCGAGGAGCCCCTCTTTTGTAAAAATTATCTTGCATCAAAAATTCATTAGTATGAGGAGTTGTTGATGAGCAAGTAGAGAGCTCAAGAGAGGAGAGAAGAGTTGAGAATATGTGGCAGTCCAGCCTTTGTAAATCTTTGTATAGAAGCATTCAGATATAATACAAAAGAGGTTTTTCCTACATATGAGGTGTTTGTGTGTCCTTATGTGTGATGAATGGTTATTTTCTAAATGTTTTTCTTTGTTTTATTCATGTATGCATGTATAATTCCTTTGCGGGAATTAGATAGACTTCTCTATATTTGTGGATTTATGAGTAGTTATGGGCTCTTAGGCTTGTGCAAGGAGTGCACAATAGAGTAATTGAAAACTATGTGAAGCTAGTGCAAGGCATGCACTTGAACTTTCTTGTGAGTTCAGAGAAATATCATTCCAGGTGAGCACACCAAAACTATTATGAAGCTCTGAAGGAATAGTGCAAGGAGTGCACACTAGGGTTGTTGAACACCCTAAAGAAGATTTACCAGAGTTACTGAATACTCTGAGAGATCTGTAAGGAGTGCATTGAGAAGGTGCGGGGAGTGAGCGAGAAATATGTCTGGAGTTCTAGGAGAAGATTGCCAAGAGGGCACGTCAACAGATATAGCTCAAGAGGAGATTCGGGTGCAAGTCTACATAGAGAGCGTAAGGAGTGCACAGGTGAAATTTTAGAGTTTAGGTTTCAAGCCTGGTGAAGCCAGTGCAAGAAGGGCATCAAGGACCATTACAAAGTCCATAAGCTCAGGAGGATGAGCGCAGAGTGCCAAGAGGGAACGAGAATTCATTTGAAGGAACAAAGGGCCAAGAGCCTTAGAATTTTGGGCAAGCATAAGCTCGGGAGAGATAACACAAGTACGTGTAGAGATCCTCCAAGGTGTGGAGAGGTCAAGGACCTTCAAGGTTCAAATTATTGAGAAAGCATAAGGAGTGCGTAGGAAGATCTTAGGAAAAATATTTATGTATGTAGTCTTTGGAACTTCAAGAAGCGCAAGGAGGGTTCCATAGGGTGGACTTACTTCGATTCCAAATCTCAATAGGAATAACACAAGGTGTTTACAAGTGGAATTATTTCTAAGTCCAAATCTCAGGAGAAACATCGCGAGTAAAGGTCGAGAATTTAGCCTTGCAGGAGAAGCATCAAAGGTTAAGCCTTCAAAATTTTGTTGAGAAATCCTTCTTTCGAAGGAAAGCACAGTAACAGATGAGGAGAAGCAACAACAGCCATCAGTTCTGCTATCGGGAGCGATCTGGACTATCATATCAAAGTCTAAAATGAAGGAGGAGTGCACAAGACGAGAACAAATCCCAACCGTTGTATCTAAGCATGTGGATCGACAACTGTCTGATCCATGTAAGTTGCATGGAGTTTAATCCCTCAAGGTCCTTTCAATTTCGCAAGTTCATAGGTTTTCATTTTTTATGCACACAGGAGACAAGTCTGTCGAAGTCCCAAACCCTAGAGTGGATCTAGGTCGTCCGATTTCTAGGGACACGTGTTAGTAGATCGATGGATTCATAGGACCAACTATCCGGGAGAATAAAGGCGAGGAGAATTCAAGGCCCTGGAGCTTCGAAGAGTGGAGTAGATCCTCACTGTCGAATGGGAGGAAACATGGCAATAGATCGGGAGGTCCAGAGGATAGACACTCTAGGGGATTCATGAAGTTGTTTAGTATAGAGGTTCCAGAAGCCCGGAGGCTAGAATTCAATCCTGGTCATTGGTCTCTAAAGACATGTTGCAAAAGATATGTTGTCCGGAGGTATAACACTTCGGGAGATAATTGGTCAAGGAGGCGTGTAGGTTCCCAAAGTCCTGGGAGCCCGAAGAAAATATGAACCGTTGGATCCAGTGGCTACATGGCGGACGATTAGACCCTCTGTCAGTTCGAAGGTTCGCAAGAACAAAAGGTTGGAGGAGCTAGGACTTCCGAAGTCCCGAAGACCAGGAGTTCATCTGGGTCATCCATTGGAGAGGACACGTGTCGAAAGATTAGAAGATCTAGAGGATAGGAACTCTGGGAGAATAGCGGGAAGATAAAGTCGATGTCTCTAGAGTACCGAAGTCTGAAGTTGATATGGACCGTTGATCACTGAAAGGACGTGTGGTAGCAGATCGAGAGGTCCAGAGGTTTGACACTCCAGAGGAAATAGGACGCAGTACTACAGGGAATCCCGAAGGCCCGAAGGTTGGAGTCAATGCTAACCGTCCATTTGAGGAGGACGCTTGGCGTAAGATCTTTTCGTTCGAGGATGTGGCACTTCAGTGAAATTGAATCGTTGTGTAGACAGGGAGAAAATCCTCAAAGTCGTGAAGGAATCCTAACTGTCGATCGGGAAGGGGACACGTGGAGGACAAAGAAGCTTTTTGGTGTTTTGACGTTAGGAGATTGGATAGGTTGCATCGTGTGTAAAACCAAAGGAAATCTCTGAAGCCCGAAGTGTAGAGGTGGAATATCAGTTGTTGATTTGGGGAGCACTAGAGTCGTCCAATCTGCCTTTTCGACGATTGACACTTTGAGAGTGTTGTGTTTATTGAAAGCGATCAGAAATCGTCGAAGGCTGAAAGAAAATAACATGAAACGTCGATCAGTGGAGTTCGAGGACCGTCAATTTAACACTTCGTTGAATTCGTCGATTCGACAAATTTGTGGAAAAAGGATGTGGACAAATCTTCGAAGGGAGAAGTGTCGAATTAGTGCCTATTGGTTAGCGCCTGGTCACAACCCTCGGCCACATGAGAATTTGGTCGGAGAAAAGAGGCTAGGGGCCCGAAACTTGTTTTTTGAAAGAAAAGGGGCTTAGTGAGCACCTGTGGGTTCATCCTTGGACCTGCACCATGGAAATTAAGGACCTGTGTTTGATTTTGTTGGCTCAACAGAGCCCGAAGAGCCGATTCGACTCTCGATTGTGAACGATCCTAGACCGGGAGGTCAAGCGGACCCCACGAGAGGGTGGGGGTCTGCATCAATGCACCTATCATATTATTTTATGCTTGTCCATCTTCTTTAAAAACTATATCCCCATTTTCATCTTTAACTTGTTCCTTTTCTATTTTCTCAAGTAGGGCAGGTGAAGATTCTATTTCCCACCATTTAGCCAAAGTTCCTGTAAAACATTGTATAATAGACTTACATGCTTCTATTTCAATTTTCCCTTCATGCACATGACTCTGTAGGAAATGTACATTTTGTCTATAACTTGACGGATTTGGCCTGTGGTCATACTATCTATGTTCCACTCTAGGAAATTTTCATTTGTAAATGTGTGTGCCTCTGATAGCTTGCCTTTCCATACAGGTATAGAGCTAGAACCCTAGTCATGTTCCAAGGAACTCGTTCTTTAGCAGGAAGAATATGAGATTGTGTAACCAAAAGATGAGTCGAGGGTGATTCTTCTTGTTCTGGGGGGAAATGGACTCGAAACGTTTTCTTCAAATCAGTTTCTTCAGGAATGTAGACTGTAGAGTTTACTGATGAGACCTTTTGTGGAAAGAAGTAAGAACTAGGAATTGGTTTGTCAGGAAGATTTCTAGATTTTTCTGATACTTTAATGATATATTCCCCTATGTTCTTAAAAATTTCACCTAATCCTTCCATTAGTTATTTATGGTCTCTTTTTGAAGAGTCTTTTTCATTTTCTAAGGTGTTTTTGATTTCAGAGACTTGGGAATTGTCAGAGTTTATACTGGAGACAACTTGATTTGCAGAGACTTGAAGTTGATCTATTTCTTGCTTTCTAGCATAGTCATTTGATACAAATGTATGTGTTGTCATCCCTCTTAGAGCAGAATTTGTCCAGTTTAACTGTTCATACATGCCTTGGAGTCTTTTCTCTGAATTTGTTTGTCGAGATTCTTCCTTGTGAATCATGAGGGGAGTAGGCTTAGTTTGTTTTTCCTCTTCTCCTAGAATGATTCCTTTAAAAGGGGGAAAAGAGAAATATGTCTTAGTTGTTTGTCCATCTAAGGCTTTCCATTTGTGTTTGGTACTTACACTTTCTTTGGTAGACATCATTTGAATTAATTCCTTCTTTCTTTAGTTCTGCAGAAGTAGTGACTTTAAATTCTTTGGATTGAGGATGAGTAAACATATCCCAATTCAACATTCTCTTAATCCAATCTATGTTTACTCTTTTTATAGGACATCCATTCATAAAGGAAAATAATTTGTACATCTCTAGACTGATGATTTTGTAGTCGTGTGGGTAATGGATTTTCAAATGTGCATGATGGAATTATTGCGTCTGTTTGTTCAATATACCCTAATCCATATCTTGGAGTTCCCGTGGAAAATCTATGAACACTTAAAATTTCAATAAGATGTGAATACCCTTCCTTGTTCCCATATTGTTGAGTGTTGGAGCAACGAGAGCTTCATGCTCTGCTCTATGGCCAGGAGGGTTTTGTATGCATTTAAGTGATACCAGTGGCTGTAAGGGTAATATTACTTTCATTTTTAACGTCACCGTTGATCATAGTTACAATAGATCCATGTTTATCATTTTTCATTCGTTTCACACGGTTTGTTTTCAGGTCTTCAAAGGTTGTATCGTCGGCATGCACAAAGAAACCTCCAGACAATTTATAAGGTAAAGAAACTCGTGTATGGTTCTTTTAAAAACCTAGTATTTAAGTTTCATATCTGGTCGATTTCCATTGGGATCAACAGAGTCTATTTCTATTTCGAGACTTGTATTGGAAACAAATCTATATACTTACATGATTTTTATTTGCTGGACTGATAACTCAAACCGTGAATCCATGTGAGTACTCAGGTTATGAAAGAAGGTGTTTTCCTTTACAATAATTTGGGTACAGGTTTATGCAGGTTGATTGAAACTCTGAACCAAGACTAGTTGTTATTCCCAGGCTTACATCTTAAGGAAAAACGTGTAAGCACTTCATACATCCAACTCTATATTGAAATTATCAATAAGTCAAGTAACTAGCACAG
>JASDQU010108856.1:101570-165761 GCA_032191745.1 Picea mariana
CAACAGACTAGGGACAGGTTTAAGTAAATCTTGGGAATCAAGAACCTCACGGCCTTCCGCCAAGAAACTCATGTAACTGATTTCCCCCATTACAAAAAATGGGTAGTTAAAAAAATGAAATAAACACTTATCCCATCAAGCCCCCTCTCTTGTGGAATCATAGCCCCCTATAACTCTAGTCTTTGCCTGTCTAGTAGCCAACGATGTATTTATTATTAATAATGATCAAAACATTACATTTATTAGGCACACTAGCCTCTTTTAATTAGTTGGGCACTCTGGCTTCTCAGTAATTAAAAAATACATTATTTAAAATGGGGCTCAAAACCTAGGGTGTTACAACCCCTCCCCCTTATTTTGGCACTGTCCTCAGCGCATATACAAAAAAAGAGTCAAAATTCAAAAATTTATTCAAAACTTTGCAAGTTCTCTGCCCACATGGCATATTCATTCTCCCGGGTAGCATCTTCATGACCGTAGGAGGTCCACTGAACTTTTACCAGCTCTATAGCTTGATTCTAGAGCATTTTGACTTTTTTGTCCAATATTCACACCGGGAAAGTCTCTCTATATCTCTACCTGAATTAGATGCCAATTCATAACATGCTTAGGATTATGTACATATTTCTTTAGCAAAGATACATTAAATACATTACGGAGATTCATGGAAGCAGACAATGCAAGCATGTATGCAACTGGCCCTATTCTGTCCAATATCTCAAATGGACCACAAAATTTGGCTCGAAGCTTTATACAACTACCCAACTTCAAAGAGATCTTCATGGGCTTCACTTTCAAAAGCACATGCTCCCCCACTTTAAATTCTCTTGCTGTCCTTTTCTTATCTGCATAAACTTTCTATGTATCCTAAGTTCCCTTTAAATTCTTCTCAATCTTAATCATCTGGTCTTCCATTTCCTTAAGCAACTCTAGCCCAAGTACCACTCTATCTGATGGGTTTTCCCATCTCACTGGAGTATTTCATTTCTTACCACACAAATCTTCAAATGGGATCAATTTCAATGAAGCTTGATACCCATTATTACAAAAAAACTCAATCAAGTGCAAGTAATCTTCCCACTTAGATGGCTTATCCATCACATACATTCTCAACATGTCTTCAATTACTTGGTTGACTCTCTCCGTCTTCCCATCTAACTGTGGATGCTAAGTTGTTCTAAAGTTCATATTTGTACCAAATCCTTTAAATAATCCCTTCCATAAATTTGAAGTAAAATTTGTTTCTTTGTCCAAGACAATTTTCCTAGGTATCCCACACAGCCTAGCAATCTCCCTCATGTAAATTTCTGCAATATTAGCTATTGTGTGTGTTGTTTTTATATGAAAAAAATGAGCAACCTTTGTCAATTTATCAACCACTACCATGATTGAATCATGTTGTCTTGTTGTCCTGGGTAATTTAGTTATAAATTCAATGGTTATCACTTCCCATTTCTTCTCTGGAATTGGTAATGGTTGTATCAAACCCGTTGGGTGCCTCTACTCATCCTTCACTTTCTGACACTCCATACATCTGGCGATGTAATCAACAACATATTTTTTCATACCTAGCCAAAAGAATTGGCTTCTTACTACTATAATTATTTTTTGGTAATCGGGATGTCCAACATATGGAACATTATGCATTTCTTTTAGTACCGGATTCCTAAGTTCTCTGGAATTAGGATCACAAATTCTATTTTTATGCATAAGTAATCCATCTTCCTTCATCTCATACTCTTTCATTTTTTGTTGTACATCTCCTTGTTGTAAGATTTCCTTTACATGTAGGTAATGTTGATCTGTAACAACAACAACTAAAATTTTTCTCTTCAAGTCTGATTGATGCATACTAACAGCTGTAGCATGCATGAGATGCACTCTTATACTAAGTGCATCGGAAAATTTATTTTCTTGTCCTTTGATATGCTTGATATAAAAGTCGTATTCACTTAGAAATTCCAACCATCTTGTTTTCCTTGCATTCAAAGTTGGTTTTTCAAAAAGATAATTCAAACCACTTTGGTTTGTCCTTAATTCAAATCTCTTTCCCATGAGATAATGCCTCCACATCTTCAATGCATGAACAATGGCAACAAGTTTCAATTCATGCGTGGCATAGTTCCTCTCATGTTTCTTAAGATTTTTGGACTCATAACCAATGACATGCCCATTTTGAGTGAGGACTCCACCAAGTCCTTCCTTACATGCATCTGTGCATACCACAAAAATTTCATTTAGGTCAACAATCTTTAACACATGTGCACTAGTAAGTAAGTCCCTCAACAAATTAAAGTTCTCTTCACATTCAAATGTCCATTCAAATTTAATTCCCTTCTTGTGCAAAGAAGTGATGGGATGAGCAATCTTAGAGAACCCTACTATGAATCTTCTGTAGTAACCAACAAACCCCATAAAAGATCTAACTTCTGAAAAATTCCTGGGTGTTGGCTATCCTCTAATGGCATCAATCTTCTCTAGATCCACTGCTATGCCTTGTTCTAAAATAATGTGTCCCAAGTAATGGATCTTTTCTTGGTAAAAATAAAACTTACTCGGCTTGGCATAAAATTGATGTTCTCTCAGCACTTGCAATACCAGTCTGAGGTGATGTTCATATTCTTCTTCAGAATTGGAATAAACAAGTATGTCGTCTAGGAATGCTAGGACAAACTTATCCAAATAATTTCTAAATATGCCATTCATTAAGCACATAAAGACAACTGGCACATTGGTTAGTACAAATGGCATCACTACAAATTCATAATGCCCATACATGGTTCTAAAGGTTTTCTTATGGATGTCTTCTTCCTTGATTCTTACCTGATGGTATCCTGATCTCAAGTCTATATTTGAAAATATCTTTCCTCCTCTTATTTGATCAAAGAGGTCATCAATTCTAGGTACAGGGTACTTGTTCTTTATAGTGGATTTATTCAGCTGTAAAAAGTCAATACACAGCCTCAAAGTTCCATATTTATTTTTGAAAAAGACTACTGGTACTCCCCAAGGTGAAACACTTGGGTGTGTGTACCATTTCTTCATCAATTCCTCCAACTGCATTTGTAATTCTTTTAACTCTGGTGTAGTCATTCGGTAAAGTGTTTTTGACACCGGAGCAACTCCTAGAAATAAATCAATAGAGAAATCTATCTCCCTTTTTTGGCAGCAACCTTGGCATTTCTTGGAATACATCCTTGAATTCTTGTAGTACCGAGAAATCTTCAAGGCTGGGCCTCTTTATATTTTTTGGCTCCTCCACATGGGCTGCATGCAAATTGACATATTTTTCTAAAACATCTATTCAACTGTACAACCGAAATCTCCCTTATAGAGATGGGTCTTGGAACTCCTTTCATAGTGCTTTGTTTTCCATCTCCATCAAGACATGTAAATGTCTTGCTATGACAATCTAGGACAACATGATGCTTGTCCAACAAATCCATTGCAATTAGAATATCATAAGACCAATGGTATGATATTTAGATCAACACTAGTATTCATGCCATTAAGACTTATGGAACAACCTCTAACCATATCATGGATTCTCCTTTTGGTTATAGTGGCTAGCTGAACCAAACTTGATTTCCCAAGATTGCTTTTCTCAAAATGTAATCTATCCACTATTTTAGGATCAATGTAATAATGTCTTGCCCCTGAATCGATTAAAATAGCACCAGGTTGATTTATGATCTTACCTTCCACCTCGATCATGTTGGATTGGTATTTTTCTTATTGATCATCTAAGGTTTCATAAATTCTTCCCATGTCTTTTACTGTTGTAGCCTCTTGGATGTTGTGCACGGTCTTCACTCTATCCTTTTTGTGTGAGAAATCTTTGTACAAGTGATCTTCTTTTCATCCCCAACATTGGATTGGTGGTCTTCCCCTTTTTCCCAAGGAGTCTTCTTTCTTGGATTCATCCTTGGCATACTAATCTTGATGATTTTTATTAGGCTCATTTCTATTGAAACGAGTTTTGAATCCCTTTTTCCTTTGATCATACTTCTCCTTCTTCTTATCCTTCCAAGACTTTTGCATGGATTCTTTGCCTTGTCCTTGCTCATATAGGTACTTAGCTTTCCTGATGGCCTCAGTCAAGATATTGGGCTCATCATACCGAATCTTTTCTTTATAAAAGGTCGACAACCCACTCAAAAACCTCTGTATTTTCACCTTCTCATCATTTATGAACCCGACATAATTTAACAACCCCAAGAAATTATTATCATATTCCGCCATAATCATGCTTCCCAGCCCGAGTTCGAATAAATCCTACATTTTCTTGTCATAGAAATGCTCTGAGAGATACTCCTTTTGGAAATACTTTTTGAACTACTTCCAAGTGATCCTATTCTCGTTAATATGTTCAACTTGCTTCAGTTGATCCCACCACATAGCAACTCTCCCATGTAAATGGTAGGTGGAAATTTTGGCTTCTAGGTTTGATGAATACTTATGCAATTGGAAATATCTTCGGATTCCAAGAAACCATGCTTCAACATCATCTTCCCTTTCTCTTTCACCATCAAAGGATGGTGGCCTAATCTTCCTCAGATCTCCTTAAAAACTATCCTATTCATGCATTTTTCTTTGGTGCCTAATAGGAGACACCTTTGGACTACTTATGGAGTCTTTAGATGCATAATACCTTCTTGCTGAGTAAGGAGGTGAGTGGTTTCTATGAGTTTTTCTAGCACTTATTGAATAACCAACCTTCATGTGGTTATCTCTTCTTTCATGATACCTTCCTTCTTCCTCTTTCTTTGAGTCATTCTTTGGTTGTCTCTGGAATAGATTTAAGCTCTGCAGCACTCGAGTATTTATATGAATTTTCTCTCTCATCAGCCTCTCATTGTCTGCCTTGTAGATCTGCACTTCTATTTTCAGGATTCTCACAGTTTCTATCAATGTTTCTTGCTCCCCTCGGCCCTTGTGTCCATTGGATTATGTCTCTGCATTACTAATTCTAATATTCTGACCTTTGGCCTCTTTATCATGGCTGGAAGCTCCCTCACCTTATTCCATTTCTCGAATACCCATTCTGAGATGATGTGTTTAAACCCCTTAATTTTTCAAAATGTGCAAGTGACCATTTTTTCAGAGTTAAGCATATGATGAACAAAATTTGCCAAACAATGTTACAATTCCTTTCAATTCATGAAGAATACACACACACACACACACACACACACACACACACACACACACACNTATCAATCTGCATCATATAGCACTTCTATGTTATCCTTAGGCCAATACAAGATTCAATTCTGCACAGACACACTTCCTTCGAACCCCTTCCCCAGGTGACCACAACTCGAAACCACAGGCTTAGCCATTCCTTAGTGTTTTTCTGTCTTTGAAAATAACAATTCTGCCACTAGCCCCCTTTTACTTCAACCGAAGTCTCATAGGACCAAGGGCCATGACCAAGTTCTTAGCGAGAGGCACTTATCCGGAGCTTCAAGACATCGAGGCTCTGGGTCTTCCGGCTTTGGGGGTTTCACCTTCATCACACTTCATATTTCCCATGATATACGACGTAGATCTACTCCGAGACTTCGAAGCTTTAGGGCCTTTACATCCTTTTCATTAAATACTTAACATTTTCTGAAGCAATGAAGTTCGAAGGACTTCGGTGCTTAACGAACCCGCACCTTCTCCAGATCCGACGATTGCAAAGGATTTGTCTTCTCCCGAACAGATCCAACGATCCAAATCTAAACTTGATCCCATGGTGGCGATCATTCTCGGATTCGAGAGGGATGGTCATGATCCTTCAATCCCTTGCTAAGGATCTCTGATGCTCTGGATTATGTGTTATTTCTACAATGCCATTCCTCCTGAGCTTCACGACTTCAAGGTCATAAATCGATCTCAACCATGAGACTTTGACCAATATATCCATCCCATACTCGCCTGATGCTTCAACCAGTAGCTATGATACCAATTTGTAACGTACCCAACCACCCACAGGCCATGCACACTAACTTCTAGTCCCTTCTCTAGACTAATTTGACCCCTGTCCTAACTTTAAATAACAAGGATGCATGAAAGGTTCACATGCATTGATCAATATTGATGCTAAACATAAAATAAATGAAGCATACGACATGCACAACAATAACTAGAAAGCATGCATACTCTAAATATTGAATTCAATGATAAATAAATACACAGCGGAATAAATCATACACAGATAAATAATACTATAACAAAGAGCACTTATCTTTAATAAAAGAAACCACCGATTGGCTATAGACCAAGGATGGTCCACCCAACCATAGAGACTGTTGTTCCAAGTCTCAACAACAATGTCACCCCCGATCCAGGGCTATGAATCCACAAGGACGGTTCCAGAGTGTTACATGGATTCCCAAACCAGTCAACATTGAAGCTCTCACAATATTCCCAACACCCACAACAATCCAAGTACCTAGCTCCCTTCTACCCAACCTGCACAACCTAAGAAAATGGACCCTCTCCCTTCTCTGCCACGCAGTCCCTCAGGATGTCCTTCTCCCTCCATGGCTCCAGTGTAGCTGGCCTAGAATCTCCATGCTGGGACTCTTAGAACTCCCAGTTGTTAGCAAAGCTAGACACAAGCCAAATCATCTCAGACATGCAGGCCTCAAATCATGGCTGGATTACACCAACAACCTCTACAACCAACAATACCATGGTTTCTCTTCAACAGTTTGTCTTCCTTTAATGAGATAAGACACAAATGCAGAAAGATGAGTGGGTGAAAGAATGAATGGAGTGAAATATCCACTAGAGGGGTGAACAATGAGCAAGTGAGTGAACAAGTGAGTGAGTGAGTGAGTGAAAAAAATGAGTGAAGCGACCAACAACAAAACAAGAACGAAAATGGGAGTGAGAGAGAGAACGAACCCCCCCAACAGACCAGGGATGAGTTTAAGTAATTCTTGGGAATCAAGAACCTCATGGCCTTCCCCCAAGAATCTCACATAACTGATTTCCCCCATTACACAAAATGGGTAATTAAAAAAATGAAATAAACACTTAGCCCCTCAAGCTCCCTCTCTTATGGAATCATATCCCCCTATATCTATAGTCCTTGTTCGTCTAGCAGCCAATGATGTATGTATTATTAATAATGATCAAAACATTACATTTCTTAGGCGCACTAGCCTCTTTTAATTGTTTGGGCACTTAACAAATACATTATTTAATATGGGGCTCAAAACTCGGGGTGTTACATCATGTTTGTAGATGGTTGGACAAGGAACTGTCTCGACCCTCAAAGTTTTTCCTTATATTTTCATCACCACTTGTACCTATGACATGCACCAAACCTAATGGGCCATCAGTTGAATGAGAGGTGGGAGTCGAATGAATCATTCAAGCCCTATTAGCACCTTGTTCGAGTTTTCTTAAATTTGAAGGACATGAGGGTGGGATTTGATCCACTTATGTGTGCATGGTGCACGGGACCATTTAATATAATCTCTCTTGATGCAACTACACGTTCGACCACTACCTCAATGTGACCCCATAGCTCCAGGAAAATCCCTCATTAGAATTGAACCTTGTATAATGGTGAAAAACTCCTCGCTTTCCACCATTGAATCCAACCCCTTTGGGCCATAGATCTCTTAGCTAATCAAAAAAAGTTTTAAATCTTTAAATTCCAAAACCAAAAATATGGTTTTAACACCCTATAATATCCCCAATATATCAAATATCCCATATTCTCCATCAACGTTGAGGCTAGGCCATCAATGTTAAGGTTAGGCATAGGTCATGTGGTATCAAGTATCCATGTAGATTTAGTTTCATACATGCAACTTATATATTATACATAGTTGTAGTTTTACTTGTGATTTAAGAAGTCACTTTTTCTTACATTATGAAGAAAATATCATCTTTTTAAAAAAAAAATAGAATTTTCATCTAATTTTTACATTTTAATTTGTTGAAAAATAATATCTTACCTTATTTTTCATTGTTATTTCAATAAAGATTAAAAAATAATGATTTAATAAAAATATAAAAATATATGTTATATATATAACATATCTTATATATATATGAAAGATACGTTATAATATTTGAATTTAATGTAATTTTTTAAATTTTAAGTATTTGGATTTTCATATAGTTTTTACATTTTTAATTTGAAAAATATATTAAAAAAATAATTATTAAAAAAACACTAAACTTTGTTTATGAAAATAATTTATTTTTAAGCTTAAACTTTTTTTCATCAATATCATCTTGTGTCATCAAAATATCTCACAATTTCAATAAAATATGATCTTGTGTCATTAAAATATCTCACAAATTGAATAAAATATATTATTTTAATAAAGTTTGATAATTTTTGTTTTATTTTTAAGCTTAAAATTTTCTCGTCAATATGATTTTGTGTCATCAAAATATCTAACCATTTGAATATATTATTTGAATAAATATCTAACCATTTGAATATATTATTTGAATAAACTTTGAGAAGAAGATTTTATTTTTAAACTATTTTTTAATTTGTATTAATTTATAAATCATTTTTTTCCTTCAAAACCTATTATATAAGTTTGAATAAATAATATTATTTCGATAAAAGTTTAGTGAAAAATAATTTTTTTAATTTATTTTGTATTTTTTATTAAAAATAAATAATTTTTTCTAAACTTTTTAAGTGTGATTTAATTTATTTTATATTTTTTATTAAAAATAAATAATTTTTTCTAAACTTTTTAAGTGTAATGATTATTCAAAATTTTAAATAAAAATTGTTATTTAAACAAGTAAAATTAACATTAAAATATATTTATATCTATCTCTTAAAAGTGTTTTAGTGTAATAGTTATATGTAATTCAAAGTCAATATATAAAATAATTATGAACTTATAATAATATATTACTTATATATTCCTTCAAAAAAGGAAATATGATAGTAATTACTCTATTCCTTTAAAATTTAAAATAAACTTAGATAAATCTAAATGTTTCATCAAATAAAAATTTATATTTTTAAAATTTTAAAATAATTTTCTCAGTATTTAATTTAATTTAAGATTTTTATATAATAAAAATTAAAAAATTGTTGCACAATACAAATTAATTAAAAATCAAAATTATTTAACTATTCACTTATTATAATATAGTTTAATATATATATAGACAAATGTAATATGCTAGCCAAATTTAACCTAAGAGTGTTTACATAACAACAGGCGTTATAGAAGACGAAATTCTGGAGGATTGGGCCATCTTCTTATGTACTCGAAAGTCGTGCCACCAGAAATTTTTTATAAGAGTAGGAGACTTTGAGTGTGATTGATTCCACCCTAAGAGAACTTTCCAAAACACAGTGATTGTAAATGTAACATGGAGGTCAAATATTGGTAAAGCTTTTGATATTAACACATCAAGTAAAAAAATTGTTCATTCTTGACCTTTATAATACAATACGAAAATTACAAAAATATGAACACTGGAACAAATCTAAAATGCACATATATTTATTTGATTTATTTGATTTACATAATATGCTAATAATTCAAAATAACGGAGATCATACACTCGGAGTGTTTATCCTATTGCATAATAAACATATATTTTCCAAGATTTCAGAGAAATTTTCATGGAAAATAGTCTGGAATTATGGAGAATTCAAGTGTAGTCATATAGGAGATGATGAATATAGATGTTGTTTAGGCCTAGTATTATTTTCTTGAGGTCTCGTATGTGAACACTTGGAGTACAACAATTTTATTTTATTTGTGGGTATTAATGGTAGAATAAAAACTAAATATAAAAAAATGTAGGTAAAGTAGAAAGACAATATAGGGAGAAACTATGGAACCTATCCTTTTTTTTTTCTAAAAGCATTGCATGGAATGTTTACTTTCTGTTAAACGAGATGATCATGATGCCAATTTGCAAACAATAAGATAAGGAATAATATTTAGAAGGTAAATTAACAAATAAATTCAATTAAATAAATTCAATTTTATAAAGTTAAAGTATTTTCAACATTTATTATTTCTTGGATGGGGTGATAGGGAGACTAGTGACATTAAACATAGCGATAGATACATACATGCTCAATCCTCGAGCAGTCTCTTCCATGTGACAGTTGGTGCCTTAAGGAAGCTCCACACCATATTGGTTGCATTTGGAGGCTTTTCACATTGAGGGTGGTGAATGGAATCCTTAATTTCCTCGCATGGCAGGTACAAGATCTTCCATCTCACCGCAGAGAAAGCAATATCCAGCTTGCTATGCAACACTTAATGCTGGGGCAGTTGGATTATAGGTCGTTTGATATGAATTGCAATTCAGATCCAAGGGTTTATAATTCATCTACCGCAACATTCAATGTTGCGTAGCAGGTTGGATATTGGCTACCCCACCACAGTGCACTCTCATCATCGTTTCAATGATCATTAGTTGAAAGGTGGCCAATATCCATCCTGCTACTCAACATTGAATGCTGCCACAGGTGGATTATAGGTCATCGGATCTAAATTACAATTAAGATCTAATGGCTTATAATACACCTACCACAACATTCAATGCTGCATAGCAAGTTGGATATTGACCACCCCACCGCATTGCAGTCTCATCACAGACAATCATTAGTTCGCATGAAAATAACAAGTGGCTTGTCCACGCTGGTTTGGGGTTTCATGTCTATAGAAGGATGACTCGATTCATAAGAAAAATGACTTTTAGTGGGGCTACTCCACCGATGTGGGTTTTCTGAATGATAAAGACAGGGACAATGCTTCAGGGTTTCCTTTTATTTGTATTATGTACAAAACGTCATATCCCACTAATCCCGACCCAAAAAATAATTTTAAATATTCTTTTGAAATGTTTCGGATACCAGATTTCACAAATGTAATGTATCATATATCATATTTGGATCCGGATAAATTTTAAAAGAATAACATCTGAACATTTCGGATTCCTAGATCCGACCTTTATTTAATGGTCATTTTAATGGATTCCTGGATCCCGAATATCCACATCCAGACTTTTGTATTAAATCTCTTTCTAATGGGTCTCTCGGATTTGAGATTTCCATTTTCTCTCTCCAAACAATACAATTGGCATATGAATGGATTTTCCATTTGTTGTGGATTTATAATGCAAGTTTTAAAAATATTTTAGCATTGTCTACTAGTTATTGCTGAAAGGAAAATTCAATGTGGCATGTTGAATTGGAATACGGATCTGAGATTTCATTTAATAGTACATTTTGATCAATACAGTTCCAGATTTTTGGTACTTATTTCAAGTTAATTTTCAATACATTACAAAATTTGAATTTCCCACCGAGCTTCATTTTAAATGCTTTGTTTCATCATTATTGTTTTTTCTAATTTAAAAAGAGGCAGTATATTTTTATTTATAGATAATAAAAGTACAATCCCACCAAAAAGGGCCTCCCATAATAGAAACCATGACCCTATTCTAGTACAAGTCTAAAAGGGCCACCCTAGGAATTTGAGTTGGGGGCTGCCAAAACGGAAACCATCCCCTCATAGATACTTAAGATAAATTGAATAGTCTGATATAGTTAAATGCATTCCACACAACCCTTTTTGACACGAACAAAAGAGGGGGGTAGAACCATATACGACCATGAGGATTTAAAATTACAGAGGACAAAACAAAAATGCAAAGAAAACAAAAACTCAGAGACAAAAGATTAGAACCCGATAGTTGGATTGTTGAATCTCATCGGGTACTCCAGACGTTCCTTTCCTTTTTCTCCCTTGCCAATATTGCCATCCGCTGTGCTTGGCACACTGTCATCCTCAATTTGTATTGGGTAATCCCGCGTTACAAGAGGGTGTTAGTGCTGGGTATCCTGCCAAAATCTGAACTTAATCCTGAACTACGAGTGAAAAAATAAATCGAATTTCCCATCAAGAATTTCCACTTCCTGGATGGTCCGGTCATTATCCCTTTAGGCTTGAGCCACGGCTTGGGCGACGATTTCTTTCATTATCCAATGCATCTCTGCTAAATTGAAGTATCTGGATTCTCTGGTGCGGTTGTATTTAGGGTCATCCACCCAGTATTGTACCTCTCTAACAATGTCTGTGTTTTAGGGTAGGTGTCACTGGCACCTGATGACCTCCTCAATTCCCACTGCATGCTTCTTCTCTTTCTCTATTCTCAGGTACTTATAACGCATCTTGACCATCCAAGATGCTCGAGATTCCCTTGACCAAGTTGTCGGGCGTCTTGAAGATGAGGGCATCAATTGTTTACCTTTTGATCCTTCCCCCTTCCTGGCCATGGTTCGATAAATTTGAAGCTCTAGCTCCTATGAGATTATCTTCTGGATAAGTCAGTAATGGTATTGGTCCCAAGTCCCTCTGTCAAACTAGAAATATAAAAAGTGCTTCATAGGGATCTTATTGTTTGACAACCATCTTTGACGCTTTTGAGGCTCAGAAAAGTTTTTCTTTCTTTTCTTGGGACATTAGGAAGGTTGTTTAATAATCAAACGGGCATGCTCGAGGGGGGATGTAGTCCCAAAGTCCCAAAGTCCTTTCCTCCTTTCTAAGGTGTGGACCATGATTCCTATCACATGGCCCGTCCAGGAGGCAGTTGTACTTACCGCCCTTTCGACCTTATGCTCGTAACTACCTGAATTATGATTCTCCTCTACCCTCTGAATCTAACGCAAGCCCCCAATGTTTTATCCCTCCTTTTCATGATGAGGGTACTCTACCTCAATCTGCACTAATGACCCTTGATCCTTACTGTATGCTACTGACGTACTGATATGAGCGCTTCTTGAGAAGACACTACCACTGCACTATTTATTTTGAGCACCCATAATATTATTGCAGGATTTGGGGATGGTCAATATGAAAAAAAACCCTTACTAAGACATGATCTCTCTCTCCATGATGCAAGCCAGTCATATCATAGGCAGTGGCTATTTCCCCTGTCTCTTCATAGAGTTGGGAGGCATTGGAGGGAGACTATGATTCGCCAACTGGGCCCATATGTAATACCATGTTTCCCCTAGTCTGTAAATATAGATATATTGGCCAAGGAACTATGGCAAACCTAAAAGTGTGAATGTTTGATTTGATGGACCTTTGTACAAAAGGTCGATGAACGTAAATTCTGTTATTTTAATAGAAAATGGTTATGTGTTGCATGACTGTTGAAAGAGGGGATGTGCTAAGAGAAAACCATGAATGTTATAAAAGGTGGTGGAGGGGACCCGGAATGGTTGCGTTAACCTCCACTAAACCAATACCATGCTGGAATTAATTGCTCAAATCAGAGCAAACCTCTGACCCGGGAATGAATTACATTCGGTCTGGTAGGTGGGAAGACCTCCTCAAGAGTTAATGAGGGGATGGGGCAGACCGCCCATCCATAAGGCTTCCAGACTTGACCATGGAATGGGAATTTGAGCCACACACAATCTTGCTAAGGAAGACAAGGAAGGAAGTGTGGTGGGAAAAGAAGGACCTACAGAAAAATGCAAAGACGAGAGAGGAAACTCTCGGGGTCCGAGGAAGGACTAAAAGAGGAATAGTGAGTTTTGATCACAAAAAATAGAGATTGAGCTAGGAGAAGGAGAGTAACCTCTGTCCTTATCTATTCCTGNTGGCCAGTGATAAATCCATTGGGAGTGACTGAGCCTATGGTTGGGTGGAAACAAGCACTCCTTTCAGCAGTCGCTTCACGCTTTATGGTTCTGATAAGTTTTTTCTTGCCTTATGCTTTGAATTGTAAATAATGGAGGCATGCGAGTATTTACATGTCTATAAAGGGTTCTTTCTCTGTATTAAATGATTAAGTTATGAGTATGTGTTCGTTCCCTTGAGAACCTATATTTCAGTTTGATTTTTCATACGCCCCAGTTTAATCACTCGAAGGCGCTTTCCCTGGGAATATACATCATCGTTCTGAAGTCATAGCAAGACTCCGGGCATAGCTACCATTTGGTAACCTCACAAGTTACTTTGCCTTGATTCAAAGCTTAAAGATCTATGAATTGGGAAGGTGTTCCCTTTAGACCAGTAGTCTAGGAGACTATGAACTAGCGCCTATTCCCTTAACCAAAAACCCGAGTGGGGATCATATTCCAATAGTTATATGAAGATCCACGTAACTTGGGTCTAGGAACCTTGGAGCTCGAGGCTCCGATATGTCAAATTGCATGATAGTCAAGTTGAACCCCGCAATTGCTATGAACCGTTGATCTATGAATGGAGATCGAGGGTGGGGAATCACTGCAGAGCGCGAAGGTGAAAATAGCGGACACGCTAGTTTGCGGCCCACAGTTCACCCTTGTCGTTGATCTTGATGGGTTGGAAGATCAACGATCCTGGTTAGACTAGAATCAAGCACGCATGTTGGGGCCCCACAATTTCTTTGAACCGTCAATCGTCGTTGACCTTCGATATGATTTTGACGCTATCCCTGAAATGCAAGGAGTGTGTGGGACAACGAAATCTTCAAGGAGATTAAGCTCAAAAGAGACAGTTCTTTGCTTTCAGGAGCACAAACAAAATTTAGGAGATAGGCCCGTAGGAGGAGTAAAGGTTGAATCCTNAAGTTGGAGCAAGTCAGAAGCTCAGGAGGAGGAGCGGCAGTGGCCGTTGGATCACAGTGCAAAGGATAAACAACCGTCTGATCAGATCAAGGTGCACAAGCCTTAGCGCTTCACACACACATGAGAGAGAACTCACCAAGGTTTGAGACTTGATATTTTCGAAGCCCGAAGAGCCGAAAATCCAAAGTAAAATCTCAATAGTTCGATCAAGCAGAGTGAATCTGAATCGTCAAATCGTCCGAAGTAAACCGCAAGCGTCAAATCACCCAAGTGAATCTGAGCCGTCAGATATCATGAGTTCAAGAGGAGGCAAGTTTGATACTTGAGATTTTCGAAGCCCGGAGAGCCAGAAATTTGAAGTAAATCTCAATCATCCGATCAACCATAGTGAATCTAGATCGTTAGATCGTCCGAAGTAAATCTCAGGCGTCGGATCACCCAAAGTGAATCTAAGCCATCAGAGTTTAGTAGAGACATGGCGTAGATATGTGAGCTCCGGGTAAAGTCCCGAAGTAATTCATAACTGTCATATCCAGAGGGACACGTGATGACAGATCGTAAACTTCAAAGAAATCACCTCAAGAGTTTCAGATTGAGAGTTGAAACTCCTGAAGCCCAAAACGCTGAAGCACCAAAGCGTCGAAGTGTCGAGGAGCCGGAGCGTCGAAGGGCCGAAGCACCGAAATATATTTGGACCGTCAGATCCAAATGACAAGTGGTGTGAATCTGTGGATTCTAGGAAAAGACCTGAAGTAAACGTCGATCATCAGATCATCCAAAGTAGATTTGAACTGTTAGATACGGAGAACATGTGGCATGAATCTGTGGACTTCGGGTAAAGTCCCGAAGTAATTCATAGTCATCATATCTAGAGGAGATGTGGCGTAAATCCGTGGACTCCGGGTAAATACCTGAAGTAATCCTTGGTCATCAGATCAAGTGGACACTGTTGGGTTATGAAAAAGGTACAAATTTTCCCCTCATTTCCATGATTTATGATATAATCTTGATTGACTTTTCTGTTACTTAGGAATAAAATAGGATAGAAAATGATTAAAATGTCTTCCATAAATATTATTGAGTTGTATTTTATAAATTCTAAAATATGGTTGGAATTGTTTGATTTTGTTACAGGAATGGGTAATTATTGGTAAACCCACGATAGCTAAAAAGATTTCGAAGATACGTGAGCTATTAGAGGTTAAAGATATTGGGCGCAAAGCAGTTTCAAGAGAGATTAGTTCTCTATTTTGGAAACTTCATAAATAGTAATAGCGATCCCGAGGATCTCTCGATCCTCATGATAGCTTAATTTACCCATATTTTGTAATATATAAAGGGTAATGGATCCTGGAAAGGATCATCTAAGAATTTTATCCAAGCATTTAGAATTTAGAATTGCTCTGCTCAAGCAGTTTTTGTAAATGTTGTATTAGTTATGGAATTAATAAAGGCTTTGAACATTTTCATAATTTTCGTATACTGACTTTCTAGCAGCAGTGCTTCTGAAGACCGAGGGCCCAATTTGAAGGAGTTATTGTCTCAATCTATATTTGTATCAGTTTGATTTTTGTTTTTTGTTTTAGATCTCTCTTGCAATAGTTAAGATAAATGCATAAGTGTGTTAATGCTTTCATTTTGTTTGCTTACAGAAGATAGATGCTTCATTTTGAATATTATTGATTATTGTTCCAGTTTCCATTACTGTAGTTTACTGCTTGACGATTCCTCTCATTTTCACATGCACTGTTCATTTTCGCTTAAATTAGCATTTGTTGTTCCTTTTCACTTAAATTAGCATTTGTTGTCCCTTTCTCTTAAATTAGCATTTCTTGTCCCTTTCATTTAAATTATCATTTTCTCTCCCTTTCGCTTAGTTTAGTATTTGTTGTTCCTTTTTGCTCAATTAGCAATTGTTGTTCATTCCATTTACTGTTCTGTTCTCAATTTATAGTACTCAGCTATTTATTTCCAGCAGATTAGATAGTCATCAATAGATCAGTTTATTAAGCTTTTCCATAGATTCAATTACTGTTTCTTAATTAGATCAATTTAGCAATTTAATTCATGCTTTTAATTCATGACATGTTATAGATCAAATTTCAATCTTGTTACGTAATATCTTAGTTTTAGAAGTTTAATGAATGTGTGATGAACTTGATTGTTGATAAACTTAGATTTTCTTTAACTACACGATTTTAGCCTCTATGAGCTATCTGCATAAACTTTGTTGATATTATTGAAATAAAAAGATGAATCCTTGGGTTGATAAATTAATGTTAAACTAAGGTTGTTTTTAGGACATCTTTAGAGCCCAACATTTTGGCGTCGTTGTTGGGGAGAGTGTCAAAGGTAGCATAGGTTGTGTCTCTAGAGGATGAGGTATTGAAGACGAAAGGTAAGAACCTATGCAAGAAATAAGTAAAATTCTTATGCCAGCGCCTACCTCCAGCTGATATATAGAGGTTATATAAGTGTTTAGAATTTTTGTGTGAAGTGTGTAAGACTAAAAAGAAAGAACCTGAAAAACCAAAACCCCCACCAAAAACTACCAAAGCCCAAGGCTCGGTGCTCCCTAGGCGAAACACTTTCATAGAAAACATCATCCGAAAAGATGAATCTCAAGCTTCGGTTGGACCCAAGAGAGGCTCCACCCGAATCCCTCAGGCAACAGTTTCACCAACTACAACCCATGCCGAGGTTTGCAACAAAACTGGAGGGACTGAGCAAAGTTTTCAAAGTATAGATCTTCCACTTCTCAGCCCTTTAGACGAGGGAAATTATTGTAATCTAGAGGAAGGAGAAGGGGAAACCAACGGGGTCGTTAAGGAAAATCCATCACCATCACCTGATCCTGAATCTCTTGTGAAAGGAGAAGTCATACCTGAAATACCAAATAGAGGTAGTGCAATCAAATCCCCTAGGGGATCAAATAATCAATCAAAAGAACACCCAGGCCAAGAAATTCCAGAAGATTATTAGCATATCTTCGACCAAATGGCACAACCAAATCAACAACGACCCCAGACCTCCACCTTTGAATATCCGATAGTCGATCCAGTTGCCAATGCCCCCATGAAAGAAATTCCCTTGCAGAATCTGTTGACCTTTCATGGATTGATTTCAGAAGACCCAGATGTATTCTTATTCGAATTTGATGTCCTATGTAGGGGTTATAATTACACCTCTAAACCCCAAAAACTAACGCTGTTCCCTTCCACTTTGAAAGGGGAAACTTTGCGTTGGTTTATGGGATTGGGAGGCGGAACTATAAACTCATGGTATGAGATGAAACATGCCTTCTTGAAAAAATATCAGGATTATTGTAGAACCAGGGATCTAAAAGATGAAATATTTCAAATGACTGCAAAAGAAAATGAGACATTAGAAGAATATGTTGAAAGGTTCCAATACAATTTGCAAATATCTCCTTAAGGTACATTACCAGGCAAAGTGCTCAAGGCCACTTTAATAAAAGGAATGAAAGATGAATGGGTAGAAACATTGAATTTAATGGGGAAGGGTGATATTTGTCAAGAAACTTAGGATAACATCATTCAATTGTGCATCAGGTTCTCAAGTGGAATTACACAGACCAGATCAGGGATGTAGACTCCCCTCACTAGAAATAGCAATATTACTAGTAGAGGAGTTACCCAAGAAGAAGTCGATAATCTCTTAGAAAATTTCAAAACTAATATTCTGAGCACTCTAACTACACAATTGGATGTATTGCAAGCCAAACAAAAACAAGCAGAAGCGGAACAGACTTTGGCCATATTTTGCCATAGATGCAGAAAAAAACATGGTCCAAGGGAATGTCCTTTGGATGTCGTTTGGGTTTGCGCTAAGGATCATGCAACGTAGTGATTCCCATCGCTCCCAGGACTAAAAGATGTCTTTAGAGAGGTAAAAGAGGAAACATAACCATTATATATGATGGCTCAGTGTCGCCAATGGCAGGCCCAACCTCTAGGTACACTACATGATCCATCCTCTTTATTTTCTGGGCAGTATAATCAACAACAAAATTTTGGAAACACATGGCAGGGCCAACCATTTTCTAACCCCACCTGGAAGTCCTAGCAATATCCAACTGCAAATCCCACCTGGCCAAAATAACCAGCTGCAAATCCCACTTGGCCAAACCAACCAGCTCCAAATCCCATTTGGCAGAATCAACCAGCTGCAAATTCCACCTGTCCTAACTCACAATACCCTACCTCATCCTAGCAAAATTAAAACAACAAACCCTATCCTTAATAGTGGTCCAACATGGCTCCCAAAAAACCCAAACTAGAACTAGTATTGGTAGAGCCCCATGGGAATTACTAATGAACCCATGGGGATGGCCCCTCAAACCCAACCCACTTTACAAGCTCCACTCCAACTACCCCAAAACCCTCAATCACAATTGTGCCCTCAATTACCAGTCCAACCCCACCCAAATCATAATAATAGACCAACCCAACTTGTCCAGATTATTGAGAATGTGGAAGGGGAAATCAACTTGGTAGGGTGCAATGAACTTCAGTTTAGACCGAGATGCATAATATCTCGTGAAGAAAGTAACATTTCCCAAGAGCAGGATAATGAAAATAACATACAACCAACAATAACACCCTCGACTGTGATCATAACGGAAGAAACAAAGCAGGGAGGAAACACAGCCGAACAACAGAATCCTGATAAGGATGTAACTCCTCCTCCCCCATTCCCGAAATGTTGATGATAGAAAAACCTAATGTGTATCCTAACTTCGACATCATAGGGGAACTCAAGAATTTATATGTCAAGATCCCACTCCTACAGGCTATGCAAGACATCCCAATTTATGCAAAGGCAATCAAGGAATTATGTGGGAGGAAGCCTGTTAGGAAAGTTAAAAATTTATCATCAACTATTCATTTGGTAGGAGCCTTGTTTGACCTCATTTTAGGTAGACCAATCAAATATGTAGACCCAAGGAACCCCATAGTAACAGTTCAGATCCAGGGTTGTTCTTTTCTGAATACGCTAGTCGATTTGGGGGCAACCATTAATATCCTGACCATCAAAACCTGCAACACCCTGGGTTTCGACTCCTTCGAACCTACTCCAATTATGTTACAATTGGCTGATTGATCAATGGTTAAACCGGTCGGCACATTACACGATATAGAAATTTTAGTCGACTCTTAGTAATATCTAGTGGATTTCCTCATCATCAACCCAAGAAGAGGACTCAAAGGGCATCCATTAATACTGGGAAGACCATGGCTCGCAACAACAGATGTGTACATAGGATGTCACAAGGGTAATATGACAATTGCTAGAGGAGGTATTACAAAGAAACTCATCCTATATCCTCCAGCCAAGCCAAGCCCGACTATCATACATCTGTAGTTGCCAGCACTAAGATATCTAGAAAAGGATCTACGATCCCCTCTAACACTGGAATAAGATCTCAGACTCAAGAACCAATTAGAGGATGACGTGATCAGTGGTTTCATTAACAACCCAACCACTGTAAGTAACCTAACGTGCCAAATGCTAAAAATTGTTCTAGATAGTGAAGCTCAAGGAGACTCGCTAGAAGATTTGATGGAACAACAAATCCATACTACCTCTGTTCATAACAACAAATAAGTTGAGATTGCACCAGGGAGGTCTCTGAATATTAATGCCAATTTAAATGAGCAACAGTAACATAAACTGATTCAAATCCTTTCTAAATATCAGTAATATTTTGCCTGGGAGTATTCTGACATGAAAGGTATTGATCCGCAACTCTGAACACACCATATTTATATTGAGAAATATGCCCGACCTATCCGACAACCCCAAAGAAGATTGAATCCCCACCTCATGGACATTGTTAAAGAAGAATTACAAAAAATGTTGGATGTAGATTTTATATATCCTATCTCAGATAGTCGGTGGGTTTCCCCACTAATGATCATCCCCAAGAAGAATGGGAAATGGAATATCTATGTAGACTATAGGGAACTCAACAAATCCACCCAGAAGAACCACTTCCACTTACCTTTCATCGATCAGGTTCTGGATACGTTAGCAGGGAAGAAATTATTGTCTTTCCTAGATGGTTTTAGTGGCTATAATCAGATCCATATTGCCCCAGAAGATCAAGATAAAACCACATTCACGTGTCCTTAGGGCACCTTTGCATACAAAGTATTTCCCTTTGGATTATTTAATGCTCTAGCCACATTCCAGAGGGCTATTCTAAGCATATTTTCTGATGTGATTAGCAAAGGGCTTGAAGTTTACATGGATGATTTCACTCTGTATGGCGACGACTTTGATCGAGCTCTAGACTATCTATAGAAGGTATTGGAACGATGCATTTCTACCAGGTTATGCTTAAGTCATGAAAAATTTCATATGATGATGACTGAAGGTGTGGTACTAGGGAATTATATTTTTGCATATGGAATGAGGGTAGATCCAACAAAAACAGAGGTAATCCTTAATATATCTACAACACGTACACAAACTGAGGTATGCAGTTTCCTTGGCACTTCAGGATACTACCGTAGATTTATGGAAAATTTTGCAAGAATTGCTACACCTTTACATGCTTTGACTGGTAATTCTGAATTTCAGTGGACTGACAAGTGTAATGTGGCATTCGCAAGACTCAAAAGGCTGATTTCGATAGCATCGGTGCTGAGAGGACCAAAATGGAAAATACCATTTCACATCTCCACGGACGCATCAGATATCACCATAGGCGTTGTCCTTGGATAGGAAGAAGACAAGAAACCCTACACTATTTATTTTATCAGCAATAATCTCACGCCCGCTGAATCTAATTATACAGTAACAGAAAAAGAATTTTTAGTAGTTATACATGCCATCAATAAATTTCGTCATTATATAACAGGCTATCTAGTTATTTTGTATACTGATCATTGTGCTATTAAATATCTAGCTAATAAACCTATTACTAATGGACATGTTACTCGGTGGTTATTGATATTGTAGGAATTTGACATCACCATCAAAGATCGACCCGGAAGAGAGAAACTTGTTGTAGACTTCCTGTTTTGCATACCCAAAACATATGATTCCTTGACAGTTGAAGATCAATTTCCAAACGAGCATCTGTTTGTCGTCACTACTAGGCCACCTTGGTACGCTGATGTGGAAAATTATCTGGCAGCTGGGAAACTACCAACACATCTATAATCAAGAGAAAGAAAACGGATTGTCCAGCGTAGCACATGATTCACCTGGATCGGTGGATATCTCTTCCACACAGGGGATGATCTCCAAATCCATAGATGTGTATGAGATGACAAAATCTACAACATACTGAAGGCAGGTCATGAAGAGCCCTATGGAAGACATTTTGCAGACCGCAGTATTGGGCATAAGATTTTACATATGGGATATTATTGGCCCTCAATATTCATGGATGCGAATAAATACCTCCAGACATGTGATAGTTGTCAACGGATGGGTCGGCCAGGTCAAGCTGATGAAATGCCCCTGAAAGCACAAGTAGATGCAGAACCATTCGAGAGATGGGCACTAGACTTTGTTTTCCCCTTCAATCCGAAGTCAAATCAGAAGGCCTATATTCTAGTTGCAACGAACTACATGACCAAATGGGTAGAGGTATAAGCCTTACCAAATGCAATGGGGGAGGTAGTCATTAAATTTATTTTCAAATTATTTGTACGCTATGGAATACCCAGGGAATTGATCACTGATGATGGGTCACAATTTACAGCTCATAGAATCATGACCACCATGAACAATTATTATATTAAGCATAGAGTTACTTCTCCATACCACCCACAGGCAAACAGACAAGTAGAAAGCACCAATAAAGTCTTGGAGGCAATTTTGACGAAAACCATCTCAACAAATTGACATAAATGGGCTATTGAGCTCCAAAATTCCTTATGGGCTTATTGTAAAACATGTCGTAACACCACTGGCTACTCTCCTTATCATTTAGTCTATGAAAAAGAACCTATCTTTCCAATCGAGTTTGAGATCAAGACTCCAAGGATGGCCCATGAGATTGGATTGGATCTTACAGAGGCACATAAACAATGCCTACAACAGCTCAATGAGTTGGATGAATCACGCCTATCCACCTTGGAGCGCACAATGATTATTCAACAACAGAGAGAGAATTGGCACGATAAACATATCAAGAAGAAATCCTTCCAGAAAGGTGATTGGGTGCTTCTCTATGATTCTAGATTTCAGGATTTTCCTGGAAAATTACAGACAAGGTGGTTGGGACCATATGAAATTAATGAAGTCGATGATAATGGAACTGTCACTTTAATTTCCATCAACGAGTCTGGGTCTCCCTTTTTGGAAAATGGACACCGGCTACGAGTCTACCATCAATCGCCTTCAAAAGAATCCTTCTACCAAGAAGTAAGTAGGGACCCTACTGTTCAGATTTTGGCTAGCTGGGAAGGTAACCCAGCCACCTCAACTCCATAAATGATGATTTTTTTTATACTCTACATATTGTATATATATTTCCTTGCAGACCTAATTGAGTTTTTTCTTTTTATAGAAAATTCACTTAAGACAATATGAACTAGAAAAGATGATTGTAATGAATATAATTAAACACTCTTTTATGTTCCTTGCTACTATCTCACTTTGCAAAAATCCAGTAAATATAAACCCTGTTTTTTACAAGAAAATGAACATGACCATAGACCATCTAATACTTCAATTATTGCATAAACTTATCCATAGAAATTGAATGAATTTAGTTAATGACTAATCAACTATAGATTCACTAAAACAAAAATGTTTGTGGGAGTTGTTTTAATCACTTAATTAGATGGGTAAAAATTTGAACATCATCGCTGCTGTTCATTTGAAATGAAACGATTGTCATTCCTTTGAAAGAAACGACTGTTGTTCTTAAGGAGTAGATGAGCCTCCCTTGATAGAGCTTATAAAAAATCAAAATCAAAATCAAAATAAAGTTTTTTAACAAAGTAATAAAATTCTTCCATAAAGAATAGGGGGTCTCATCAAGAGCCAACCTACCACGATCATCAGATAATAACATAAGTGACATTCCCACTATGGATACCACACTAGGGCAATGATCTTTGGCATTTTTTCGCCAAAGGACAAGAGGTCTCACCACGAGATGACTTGTTCACTTAGGTTACAATCTAGTGAGTGGCATTATCATCATCTAGGTACCAAACTAGGATAATGGTCTTCTTGGGAAAAGACAATTCAAACTATTTATTAAGGATACGAGCTCATCTATGGGTTAAAAGGAAACCCTGTCGAGGCTATGGACGCCTGCTGGTAGCAGTGGCTTTGCCTGTGGTATCGAAGTTTACCTTAAATACACCAAGTTTTAGTGTGTTCTTAGATTTCCTTTTCTAAACAATGAGGCTATCATTATGGATATATCCAATAAAAAGGGAAAGTAACAAAGTTATGATATGTGGAAAATTTTAAACACGTGAACAAATTTAAAATCATTGGGAGTTTTTTCCTCAAAGGGTTTCTAACATAGGTATGACAATTCGAATTTACCACACAAAGTGATGATTATCATAAATACCGTTAAAATGCTTTTTTTAAAGTTATTAATGATTTTCATTTCCAATGGTGACGACGACATAGCAATCACACCCCGCAGGAAGTCCTCGCCATTATTACACTCGTACATTTGACGGTCGAGGTCAACCTTTCCATTTATGTGGGGAATATGCTCAACACATTTACCGATAGATTTCAATGAGTGCAGTAAATACGAAAAATTCACATTTTTATATATACACATAATGTTGTTTTATATTTGCTATTTTTGTTGTTTGAAAAACTGGTTGAGTTAAGATGCGGAAAGGAGCATTAGTCATCCTCACTTGCTTACAGAAATATGGGTGGCGGAAGTGTGCATCGGGAACCAACATTACTACAAGTAACTGAGTAGGAAAGAGAAATCCTACATCGTCTGGGGTGGACGAATTACTTCAATCGGTTGCAAGGATATGATACAGACATCACGATCGAATTCTTCCAGAACTTGCAGGGAGAAACCTCCATGGTTCAAGATATACGAATTCTAGTCACTCAGGAAATCATAGCAGAGGTTATAGGCCTTCCTAACACAGGAATACAATGGACTGGAAGATATATAGCACTCAAAGAAGCTATAGAATCTTTCATAGACCCTGGAGAGGAACTAGATAAAAAGGGAAAGGGACTTAACCCCAACACTCTCAGCGAACCCTAGAAAGAACTGGTAGGTGTAATACAAATGTATATCACCTATGACGGGAGGTATGATGTGATACGACCACACCACCTGAAACTACTAGCAATGCTCAAACAACGGTTAGTAATCAATTTACCATTTTTTCTAAATGCTATGTTACATGAGGTCGCTATAAGAACACATCAGGAAAAATATCTCATTACTATCATTAGCCACCATGGATTGGTAAAACTGATGGTAAATAGGGCCCTGAGTCAAACTCAAATAACCTGGGGCGATCTTATTGAGGCCAATAGGCCCCTACAATTAGAACAACCTGAATTACATCATGAAGACCCAACCCAGGGAATTGAAGTAGCACAGGAAGGGGAATCCACTACCCAAATGGAAGTTCCACCTCCTCAACCTGAAGTCAAGGTAGACCACGTCCAATTGGAAGAGACTCAGACCTCACAAGCAAGGGGATCATTGAGAAATATAAAAAGAGAAATTACTATTTCTAAAGCCCCCATTGAAAGGAAAAAAAGAAGAAGACAAACAAGATAGCTTGAAGAAATTCAGGAAATGACAGAACAACCTGAAGAAATTCAGGAAATGACAGAACAACCTAAAGAAATTCAAGAAATGATAGAACAGCATGAAGAAATCTAGGAAATTATAGAACAACCTGACAAAATGCATGAGATAACACATACAGGGCAACCCTTACAGGAATATTTTCGGGGGATTGAATAGACATAACAAACCCCACAAGGAAATAGTCAGAAAGATACCCAGCCAATATTGTGACACCTCACAGAACAATTTTAAAAAAGCTATGAGGTAGAGATAGCTTAGGTTCTAGGGAGTTTAGGGACCTCACTTATCAAGGACACAAGTAGGCCAGAAGAATACCAAGCACCAGCCTCTTCTTCAAACCCTGCTAAAAACTTCCCTGACATTGAGATGTCATTTCCAGAGGATACAACACAAGAAGAACCTCATACTAAGGTAAATAGCTCGACAATGCAAGCAGAAGAAACAAAGGAACAAATATTGACTAACCAGGGTGAGGAAAACCTTGATAGTTCACAAAAGCAAAAATAAGGGAAAATTCACAGCAGCATCAGAAGGTTAAAACAGGAGAACAAGCTGTTGAAGAGAAGGGTTAAAAGGACTAAAGTGTTAAAGAAAAAAGTTGGCAAACTTAAGGAAATTATCAAAGGATTAAGAAAACAATTAGAGAAAACCGACAAGGCTCATGAAAGAAAGAATACCAAAAGACACAGAACACAGGGAAGGAACCCTCTTCCTAGGAGGGCAGTCCAAAAAAGTTTTGTAGGAACACAAACAAAGATGCATATCCTTGAAGAGATAGCAGAAATGGAACTTCAGTCTGAGATTGCAGCAACAGAAAGGAAAGTTGCTCAAAATGAAGAGGAGATTCCTTTGGAAGAATATGAAACAGAGGCTCAACTAGAAATTCCAGAAGAAGAAGCTACTCAACCTAAGGAAGCGATTCCCACTCCTTTGGAGACCACAGATGCAGAAACTCAAATAGTAGTCCGAGCAATAAAAGAAGCAGTTTGTTAGACTGAAGAAGTATCTCATTTTCAGGAACAAATTTCCATCATTGATAGACTAGAAGCAGAGTTGGTACAAGCCCAACAAGCTTTGAATCAAACCAGAGATGAAATGGTGACCATGGCATAGCACCAAAGAGTTGTTAAAAAAATTCAAGCCATGTCAACGACGGAAAATGAGATCTATGCTGAACTGACTAAGGCTCAAGGGAAGACAAAGAAAGTACAAGATCAATTGGAAAAAGCTTTGGAGAAAATCAAAGAGATTTGTGCTGTCTACACTGATGCAATTTATTATAGAGATCCTGATACCAATTATACTTTTTTTTTATTAGAACATTACCTGTTGCTGAGGGTGAAATATATTTGAGTAGGTAAACCGATTAAATTCACCACTATCTTTGATTTTGTGTCATGTTTTAGAGAGCAGGAAGAGAAGGTACAATATTTTATGTGCGAGCTATACTTCCATAACTTCATTTTGGAAGACAATAGTAAATATAATCCTGGTCCTTTTATTCGAGACATACAACTTCAAGCATTCCTATCCTTCACTAAAAATCAAATCAAGTGGGATAAATCTCACAAACATTTCATGAAGAGAGAAACTGGGTTAGATCTTTGGATTAGAGGGGAACCACCAAAATCTTTTCCAGCCATCATGCGACATAGGACATTCATGAAAAGGGAAGGGGTGAGAGACTCTTTAGGTCCTATTCACCAACAGGTTATACGATCAAGCATGACATATTTTAGGGAACTCAAAGAATAATCTCTTGCTAGCTCCAAGTTAAGATGGGATACGTCTCCAAATGAAGTAAAGATTAGAGAACCCTTTGGTTTCAAGAATTTCTTTGCAACCACCTTCAGAATAGAAAGATATGCTAGAATGATCCAGGAAGAAGGACCTTCCTGGATTGGCTGTAGATATAATCCCCCTATTATCTGGTTTCCTCTAGAGGATTACCTGAGAGATTATCAAATTAATAGAAAGAGGGAAGACATTGCTTTTGGATAACTCAGATGTAAGAATGGGTTCAGGGCACTTGGTGAACCAACTTTTCCTCCTTACAACATCACTACTTTACATGTAAAAACTCAACTTGCATGAGGACATGCAAGAAGGTAAGCTAGGGGGTATGTTGGGTTATGAAAAAGGTACAAATATTCCCCTCCTTCCCATGATTTATGATATAATCTTGATTGAATTTTCTGCTACTTAGGAATAAAATAGGATAGAAAATGATTAAAATGTCTTCCATAAATATTATTGAGTTGTATTTTATAAATTCTAAAATATGGTTGGAATTGTTTGATTTTGTTACAGGAATGGGTAATTATTGGTAAACCCATGATAGCTGAAAAGATTTCGAAGATATGTGAGCTATTGGAGGTTAAATATATTGGGCGCAAAGTAGATTCAAGAGAGATTAGTTCTCTATTTTGGAAAATTCATAAATAGTAATAACGATCCTGAGGATCTCTCAATCCTCAGGATATCTTAATTTACCCATATTTTGTAATATATAAAGGGTATTGGATCCTGGAAAGGATCATCTAAGAATTTTATCCAAGCATTTAGAATTTAGAATTGCTCCGCACAAGCGGTTTTTGTAAATGTTGTATCAGTTATGGAATTAATAAAGGCTTTGAACGCTTTCATCATTTTCACATAATGAGTTTCTAGCAGCAGTGCTTATGAAGATCGAGGACCCAGTCTGAAGGAGTTACTGTCTCAATATGTAATTGTATCAGTTTGATTTATGTTTTGTGTTTTAGATCTCTCTTGCAATAATTAAGATAAATGCATAAGTGTGTTAAGGCTTTCATGTTGTTTGCTTACAGAAGATAGCTTCTTCATTTTGAATATTATTGATTATTGTTCCAGTTTCCATTACTGTAGTTTACTGCTTGACAATTCCTCTCCTTTTAACATGCACTATTCCTTTTCGCTTAAATTGTCATTTTCTATTCCTTTTCGCTTAAATTATCATTTGTTGTCCCTTTCACTTAAATTAGCATTTGTTTTCCCTTTCCCTTAAATTAGAATTTGTTGTCCCTTTCGCTTAGTTTAGTATTTGTTGTTCCTTTTCGCTCAATTAGCAATTGTTGTTCTTTCCATTTATTGTTCTTTTCTCAATTTACAGTACTCAACTATTTATTTCCAGCAGATTAGATAGTCATCAATAGATCAGTTTATTAAGCTTTTCCATAGATTCAATTATTGTTTCTTAATTAGATCAATTTAGCAATTTAATTCGTGCTTTTAATTCATAGCACATTATAGATCAGATTTCAATCCTGTTACGTAAGATCTTAGTTTTATAAGTTTAATGAATGTGTGAGGAACTTGATTGTTGATAAACTCGGATTTTCTTTAACTACACAATTTTAGCCTCTACGAGCTATCTGCATAGACGTTTTTGATATTCTTGAAATAAAAAGATGAATCCTCGAGTTGATAAATTAATGTTAAACTAAGGTTGTTTTTAGGACATATTTAGAGCCCAACAGACACGCGTCGGTGGATTATAGCCTTCGGATAAAAGCCATTGGGGAAAAAAAGGGTGAAGTTTGAGATTTGAGATCTCAGAAGTCCAGAGACTCGAAAAAGATCTCGACCGTTGATCGAGAAGAGGGCCACAGGACCGTTGATCTAGTTGAAAGCTCAAACACCTGAAGTAGAAGTAGGGTCGTTGATTTATGAGTACAGGTGTCTGCAGATTGTCAACTCTGGAAGATTGATGTATGGAGGAAAGAAGGGTTTGATATTTGAAAAGTCCGAAGTCCAAAATTATGAAGGAGATCACATCTGCTGATTTAGGAGGGGTAGATATGGTCCGTGGATTTGAAAAGGGAATATTTGAACCATCAGTTCCAACAGTACCATCAATATCGAGAGATTGATGGTTCTATAGCATTAAGGGGATCAGAGGTGCGTGAAATTTAAAAAGTTGAGGGTGGTCTGCAATCCAAACCTTGATTTTGGAGAAAGGACACGTGGAGGCTCGAGGAGAATTGCGGGTCGAAAAGTAGTTTGGTTTCAAACCTCCTTTGGCCATGCCCACAATTGTGTGATTGTGTGAGGTCATCTCCCAAGCTCACATCCGAGGAGGGGCCAAGAGAAAAGGGGCTAACGCAAACTTTGAGTATTCGCTGAAGCATGAAGGAGAAGGTTGCGGGTATCATAAGTGCTACACCAGAAGCCGGAAGGGTCTGTGTTTGATTAGGCGGTGAGACTATCAGGTCTCAAAGTCTTGTTTGACTTAGAGAATCAAAGAATATTGACTGGAGGGTTAGGTTTAGTCCCATACTTCCAAAATTAAGAATCGTAGAGGGAAAGGATCTGTTCCTGTAAGGAGGACAATTTTTTTTATTTTTACCCGATCGTGGGTGTGTTACAAATTGGTATTAGAGCATGGTTACAAGACTTCTCCTTCTTGGGATCATGGACGAATCGCTTAAAAACTCTATTTGGAGTACTTTTAAAAGAGTGACACTCTACCTTACCTCTTTCTTAAAGATTCTAGTTAAAAATGTTATTAAAGAAAAGAATGAAACTTTCTACTATGTGTGCATTTAAGAAATTGAATTGTGTATTGTTCATGAACTAATAGGATGTTGTCTAACAATAAGTGTTTTTTTCAACACTCGAGCATTCAGTAAATCACAGGAAAACTTAAATAATAAAGGATGGTGATGTGTCATGAAGTGGGGGATGGCTCCCATAATAGAGATGAAGAATCTGATGAAAGGAGGGCGATGGAAACCCCTCCCGATCTGGTTGAAACGGTAAGGATCCCCAGGGCCGAATTACAGAGTTGCAAGGGTGACAATGAGAGATTGATAAAGGAGAAATGAAAACAAACAGAAATTAACAGAGTCTTGTTGCAAAGCTTGTCCGACATACATAGACAACTACAACATGAACCCACAACCGGTCATGTGGATCGACGACATAAGAAGAAAAGTCAAATTCCACCTGATATCGAAAAACATGACTCCATAAGTGACCACACTTGGAGAAGCGCCTCAAAGAAGGCCCAACCTGGAGGCAGGGGACACTCATTGGTAGAGTCTTCTCCAAAGGAAGATGGAAAATCCGAAGGATATTCTAGTAGTAGAGCAAGCTCACATTCTCAAAGGAAGGGAAAGAAGCAGAAGCGTTCCAAAAATCATGATCCTGAAGAATTCAAGAAAGCCAAACCACCCTCTTTCGATGGAGAGATTAGGAGGGGAGAAGAGGCTGAAGTTTGGCTACTTGGTTTAAAGAAATACTCTAGAGTCCATGACTACTCTAAAAAATTGAAGGTTCGAATAGCCATCTTTAACCTGAATGGAAAGGCTTCCATTTGGTGGGAAGACCTTAGGAATGTGAAAGGAGTCCATGAGAAGGACTTTTCATGGAAACAGTTTGAGAAATACTTTAGGAAGTAGTATCTGTCAGAGTGATACATGGATGGAAATACTAAGGAATTCTATGAACTCAGGCTAGGGAAGCTCACCATAAATGAATTTGTCAATAAATTCCTTGAACTATTGAGGTATGTACACTACATATAAGATGAAAATGTAAAAATGCAGTGGTTCATTAGTGGGTTACCTCAGACCTACCGGGACAGGATTGAGTTCGACGAACCAAATATCTTAGAAGAAACTATTCGTAAGGTGAGGTATTGTTATGAACAGTTTGGGAGTAATACAAGACCTCATGAGGACTGGAAGAAGAGGAGTAGTTTAGGATTCTAGAAGAAGGGGTTTAAATCCTCAAGATTTAAGAACTATGGGAAAGATTCTAGAAGGATCCTTCCTACTAGAAGTGTATATCAACAAAATTTCCCCTCTCAAAGTGGAAATAAACCTTTTAAGAGATTCCCAGAAAAGACAGATAACCTAAAGAAGGAACCCTTAAAATGCTGGGGTTGTGGAGAAGATCATCAATTGAGGGAATTCCCACATAGACAACAAAATAGTAATATAATCTACAATATCCAAGAAGATATCACCGTCAATGATGTGGCTAGGATCATGCCAGGAATCTATGCAGCCTTGGACAATAATCAAGCCAACCACCAAGCTTCATTAGTGGAGATGGAAGGTATGATCGCCAATCGTCTAGTTTATATTTTAATTGACCCAGGTTATAATTTCAGTTAGGTGGCCCATCAGACTGTTGATAAGTGTAAATTGCAACCAATTAGACATGTTAAATCGTGTTTGGTGCGATTAGCCACTGGGACCAAAAGAAAGATGGAAGCGGTCATACCAGCCTATCAATTCATCATGGGTGGATTTCCCACCTGAGTGACCCTTAACATACTTCCCCTGGGATCTTATGACTTGTTGATTGGGATGGATTGGTTGGCTTCTTATAAAACTAAATTGGACTGTTATCATAAAACTTTAGAATGTTTAAATGAAGAAGGGAGAAAAATGACCCTCCAAGGGATTCAGAAGCCTGTCTCAGTGAGACAAATATCATCCCTTTAAATGAAAAAGTATTGCAGAAAGGGGTGTTCCTTATATTCCATACAGGTACTGGAATCTGTTGAGAATGACAAACCAAACCTAGAGGACCACTCCATATTAAGAGAATACAAGGACGTGCTCCCAGAAGAGGTACTAGGTCTACCTCCGAGAAGGGATATCGACTTCTCCATAGAACTTATACCATGAGCAGTACGATCATATAGAACTCCATATAGAATGAGCACGCCAGAGCTGGTTGAGCTCAAGCTACAGCTAAAGGAGGTGATGGACAAAGGCTACATCCGACCCAGTGTATCTCCATGGGGAGCGCTCGTCTTGTTTGTGAAAAAGAAAAATGACACACTTCGACTGTGCATAGATTATAGACAACTCAATAAGACAACCATAAAGAACAAGTACCCCTTACCAAGAATCGATGACCTATTTGACCAATTGGGAGGTGCTTCCATCTTCTTGAAGATCGACTTAAGGTATAGATACCACCAAGTCCAGGTTAAGTATGAACACATCCACAAAACAACCTTCAGGACGAGGTATGGTCACTATGAATTCGTGGTGGTTCCATTTGGGTTAACCAATGCCCCCACCACTTTTATGTGCTTGATGAATAATCTACTCAGCAAATTCGTGGACAAATTTGTATTGGTTTTCATTGATGATATCCCAATCTAGTCCAAGAATAGGGAGGAGCACGAAGAACATATTAGACTTGTACTTAAAGTACTAAGAGAGCATCAACTCTACGCTAATTTTATCAAGTGTGATTTCCTTCAGAAGCAAGTCCATTACTTAGGCCATGTCATATCTAAGGAAGGGGTGGAAGTAGACCCTGACAAGATCAGATCTATTATGGAATGGCCTACCTCGAAGGATGTATCCGATATTAGATCCTTCATGGGATTAGTAGGATACTATATGTAACACCCTAGGTTTGAACCCCCATTTTAGATAATGTATCGTTACAATGTTGAGAGGCCATAGTGCCCAAACAGTTATTAAAAGGGCAGTGTGCCCAAGACATGTAATGTTTTTATCATTTTTAATAATAAATACACGGTTGGTTACTAGATGGACAAGGACTAGAGTTATATGGGGCTATGATTCCATAAGAGAGGGGGGCTTGAGGGGATAAGTGTTTATTCCTATTCTAATTACCCTTTTTGTCTAAGGGAGGGGATCAGTTATGTGAGATTCTTGGGGAAGGCCAGGAGGTTCTTGATTCCCCTCGAAATTATTTAAACCCACCTCTGTTCTGATGTGGTGTTGGTCGTTGGCTCATTTTCTCCTTCACTTTTGCATTCACACCATTCTATCCCTCACACACTTTCATGCACGCACCTCCATGCACCCACTTACCCATTCATTGACCCATCCGTCATCCACGTGTTGGCTTGGGAAAGGGAGTCGAACTGCTAAATATTAGCCACTGGATAGTTGGTTGTAGTGATCGCTAGTGTGATCCAACCGTGACCTGAGGCTGCATGTCTGAGATGCATTGGCCTATGTCCATCGTTTCTCACAGCTGCGAGTCCTAAGAGTTCCAACATTGATATTTTGGACCAATTGTGTTGGATTCCGAATAAGGAGAAGGACTGCCTGAGGGAATGCGTGGCAGAGAAGGTTGGAGGTTCATTCCATCAGGTGGTGCAAGATGGGTAGAAGAGAACTGGGTACTTGGATTGCTGTGAGAGCTGGGAAGTCTGTGAGAGATTGGGTGTTGATTGGTTTTGGAAGCCAAGTAACACTCTGGAACTGTCCTTGTGGATTCATAGCCCTGGCTCAAGGGTGACGCTACTGTTGAGATTTGGAACAATAGTGTCTATGGTTGGGTGGAACGTCCTTGGTATGCATCCAGTTGGTGTCATCTTTCATAAATATAAGTGCTCTCTATTATGGTATAATTTACATGTATATGAATGTATTTCCACTGTGCATATGTAATTATCATTTAATTGAATATTTAGACTATGAATGCTTGCTAGATATTGTTGTGCATGTTGTTAAAGTCTTTTCTTTTATGCATCCTTAAATTTTAAAACATATCTGTAAGAGAAACAAGTCTAATTGCAGGCTTGAAGGTAGCATACCCTGACCTGTGGGTGGTTGGGTATGTTACAGTTTGGTATCATAGCTTCTGGTTGAAACATCGGGTTGGTATGGGCTGGGTCAGTTGGTCTGAGTCTCGGGGTCAAGATCAAATTCTGATCGTGGAGTCAAAAAGCTTGGGAGGAATGGTGTTGCAGAATCTACGCGGGAGATAGAACGTCAGAGACCCGTGTAAGGGGTTCGAAGGATCATGAACGTCCCCTTCGAATTCAGGAATGATTGCCATTGTAGGATTAAGAGAGATCTAGGATCGTTGGATCGGAGGATAGGTGAACAGGGGTCCTTCGATGAAAAGGAAGCAAGGGTTAAGGTCACAACTATCGGATCCCATGGGAGAGGAAGATCAACAGACAGGAGGCATTGCGGGGAACCAAGTTGCATGGGAGATAATTTCTCAAGGTGGTCCCACAATCCAAACCACAGTTTCCCCGAGGGGTTACGTGTTGGCATCAGGAGAATTGCGGGGCAAAAAGAGGGTTACCCCAAACCGTCGATGCATACCCCCGCAAATTGAAAGGCATGCAGTGATGTGACATGTTAGGGCTTGAACATCAAAACTCCGAATAGCCGAAGTAGCTGGGGACCATCGATCCATAGGAGGACATCCATCAAACGATCGTGTGCTTTGAGTGAAATCACTCCAGGAAAGAGCGAGCGAGGAGAAGTTGAGAGTTGAAACTCCCGAAGCCCAGAGAGCCAGAGACCCAAAGTAACCTCGACTATTGGATCGTCTGAAATAGATCATGACCGTCGATTGCCAAGAGGTTGCATGTCAGAATATTAGTAACTCCATAGGAATCTGTTTGAGATGTTTTCAGTTGAGAGTTGAAAATCCTGAAGCCCGGAGAGACGGAGACCCGAAGTAAGCCTCAACTGTCATATTAAGGAGGACACGCGGTGCAGATCCGTGGACTCCGGGTGAAGACTTGAAGTGAATCTTAGTCGTCCAATCCAGGAGGACACATGGCGACAGATTGGCCCATTTGGGAATGTGGATTTTGGGAGAATTGGAAGTCTGCTAGCAAGGAAACTCCCAAAGTCCCAAAGCCCAAAGAGCCGAAGTGATGGGGCACAATGACGTCACCAGGAGATGATGTTGACCCCGAGATTTATGAAGGGACGTGGGTTGCAGACGTCACCTGGGATGACATGAACACATGAAATGTGTGCCATGTGTCAGTAAGTTTTGAGCATTTGGAGTGTTAAAAAGTCAGTTAGAACATGACACATGTCACCCGCCTGATTGGGCCACGTGTCCACTTCCAATATTTTTCCACGTGGCGACAGATCATGCAGTCTGGATACTGGGAACTCTAGAGGGGAAATATGTGATAGGTTGCATTTGGTCGAAAAATCCCAAAGGCCTGAAGGCCAGAGTACGTACCGATCGTTGATTCTAGAAGACACATGTCGAAGGATCGCCGACTTTGGGTGAAAGCACTCCGAAAGAAAGTGAAGGAAGAAGGTTTGAAACTTTTGAAGCCTGAAGAGCCGAAGAGATTCACAACCATGGATATGTTGGAGGACACCCATCGCCAGATCATGAACTCTAGGTAAAAGTGTTATGGGAAGAGGTAAGCGAGGAAAGTTGAGACTCCCGAAGTGCGAAGTTCTGAAGTGGATCTCGATCGTTGATCATGAAAGAGGACGAGGACCATTGATCTGGTCCTGGCTAAAAGTTTCGAAGTCCTGAAGCTCTGGACAAGCGCTTTTTTAGCCAAGTGCAGGTTCATGGCTGTGGTCATATGCATATTGGGAGCTGAGGGAAGGAGGGCTAAGGGCCGAATTGGTTGTCTTCGAGACAAAAAAGTGATAAGGAAGGATTTAGCCGTGGTTTCTAGTCGTGGTCATATGGGAAGGTGGTTTGAAGGAAGCACCTGTGTAGGATGATATTTTGTGTCGACCAAGGATAACAATACACTGTTATTTTCCAAAGAATGGGGATATGATCTCCATGAAAAAAAAAAGAGACCTGTAGCATGGTTTGGCAATTTTGTTTATCGTATGAATAATTCTAACAAAATGGTTTCTTGCACATTTTGCAGAATTAAGGGGCTTAAGCACATCAGCTCAGGATGCATATTGAGGAAATGGAAGAAGGCAAGGGAGCCTCTAGTTAGGATAAGGAGGCTGAAGGCCAGAATACCAAAGTTGGTAATACAGAGACAAAGTCCAATGGACGCAAGGGAAAAGGAGAGTAGGAAAATGTTACTAGAAACGGTAAGAAGCCTGGAGATGGAAGCGTAGAGCTACAAAGAAGACAATGAGAGATTGATGAGAGATAAAATTCAGATAAATGATCGAGTGTTGCAGAGCTTAAATCAATTGCAGATACAAATGAAGAAGGGATCAAACTCAATACAAGAGGAAGAAGGCAGGTGCCTTGAAAGAAGGGATGATCGTGGAAGATCTAGTTATTCTAGAAGTGCTAGCAGAGCTCATGGACACCACTCACCTCCCTACCCATAAAGAAGGTTTTATGCAACTTAAGATCTTGTAAGAAGTCCAGAGTTAAAGATCCGGGTATTTCTTGGAATACATCTTCAAATTCTTGTAGTACCAATAAATCTTCGAGGCTTGGCCCCATTGTATTTTCTCTCTCTTCCACATGAGCTGCATATAGTTGACATCCTTTCCTAAAACATATTTTTAGCTATAAGGCTGAAATCTCTCTTATAGATATGGGTCTTGGAACTCCTTTCACAGTGCTTTGTTTTTCATTTCCATCAAGACATGTAAATGTCTTGTTCTAACAATCTAGGACAACATGATGCTTGTCCAACCAATCCATTCCAATCAGAATATCATAAGACCCCAATGGTATGATATTTATATCAATACTAGTATTCACTCCATTAAGACTTATGGAACAACTTCTGACCATATCATGGATTCTTCTTTTGGTTCTAGTGGCTAACCTCTTTAGTGCCGGGAGTTGCCCCGGTGTCAAAAACACCTTACAGAATGAGCACACCAGTGTTAAAATAATTACAAATGCAGTTGGAGGAATTGTTGAAGAAAGGTTACATACATCCAAGTGTTTCACCTTGGAGAGCACCAATATTTTTTTTCAAAAATACGGATGGAACCTTGAGGCTCTGTATTGATTTCCGACAACTGAAAAATTATACTATAAAGAACAAGTATCCTCTACCCTGAATTGATGACCTCTTTGATCAACTAAGAGGAGCAAAGATATTTTAAAAAATTGACCTGAGGGCATGATACCATCAGGTAAGAATCAAGGAAGAAGACATTCATAAGACAACCTTTAGGACTAGGTATGGGCATTGTGAATTTGTAGTGGTGCCATTTGGACTGACGAATGCACCAGTTGTATTCATGTGCTTAATGAATGGAATATTCGGGAATTATTTGGATAAGTTTGTCATAGTATTCATGGATGACATACTTATCTATTATAAGTCTAAACAGGAGCATGAACATCACTTAAGACTGGTATTGCAATTACTGAGAGAACATCAGTTGTATGCCAAGTTGAGTAAGTGTTATTTCTATCAAAAGAATATCCAATACTTGGGACACATTATTTCAAAGTAGGGCATAACAGTAGATCTAGAGAAGATCGAAGCCATTAGAGGATGGCCAACACCCAGAAATGTGTCATACATCATATCTTTCATGGGATTAGTTGGCTACTACAGAAGGTTCGTAGTAGGGTTCTCTAAGATTGCTCATCCCATCACTTCTTTACAAAAGAAGGGAACTAAATTTGAATGGACACTTAAGTGTGAAAATAATTTTAATCTGTTGAAGGAATTACTTACTAGTGCACCTGTGTTAAAGAATGCTGACCCAAATGAAAGTTTTGGGGTATGTACAGATGCATGTAAGGAAGGAATTGAGGGAGTCCTCACGCAAAATGGACATGTCATTGCATATAAGTCCAGAAATATTAAGGAACATGAGAGGAACTATTCCACCCATGACTTGGAACTTGTTTCCATTGTTCATGCATTGAGGATGTGAAGGCATTATCTCATGGGGAAGAAATTCGAATTAAGGACAGACCACATTGTCCTGAAGTATCTTTTTGAACAACCAACCTTGAATGTTAGGAAAACAAGATGGCTGGAATTTTTAAGTGAATATGACTTCGATATCAAGCATATAAAAGGAAAGGAGAATAAATTTGTCGATGCACTTAGTAGAAGAGTGCATCTCATGCATTCTACTATTGTCAGTATGCATCAGTCAGACTTGAAGAGAAGAATTTTGGATGGTCTTGTTACAGACCAACATTACCTACAAGTAAAGAAAAACTTACAACAAGGAGATGTACAACAGAAAATAAAGGAGTATGAGATAAAGGAAGGTGGACTACTCATGCATAAAAATAGAATCTATGTTCCTAGTTCTAGAGAACTGAGGAATTTGGTACTGAAGGAAATGCATGATGTTCCTTATGTTGGACATCCCGGTTACCAGAAAATAATTACAACAGTAAGAAGCCAGTTCTTTTAGCCGATAATGAAGAAGGATGTTTCTTATTACATCGCTCAATGTATGGAATGTCAGAAGGTGAAGGCTGAGCATAGGCACCCAGTGGGTTTTCTACAACCATTGCCAATCCAAAAGAAGAAATGGGAAGTGATCACCATGGATTTCATCACAGGATTACCCAGAACAAATAAGAAAAATGATTCAATCATGGTGGTGGTTGACAAATTAACAAAGGCCGCTCATTTTGTGCATGTGAAGACACTGCATACAACGGCTAATATTGCATAAATTTTCATGAAGGAAATTGCTAGGTTGCATAGGATACTTAGGACAATTGTCTCGAACATAGATACAAAGTTTAACTCCAATTTTTGGAGGGGATTGTTTAAAGCATGTGGCACAAATATAAACTTTAGCACAACATATCAACCCCATACAAATGGGAAAACAGAGAGAGTCAATCGAATAATTGATGACATGCTGAGAATGTATGTGATGGATAAGCCATCTAAGTGGGAAGATTACTTACACTTGGTTGATTTTGCATATAATAATGGGTATCAAGCTTCATTGATAATGATCCCATTTGAAGCCTTGTATGGTAGGAAATGTGATACTCCAATAAGCTGGGACAACACAACAGATAGAGTGGTACTTGGGTCGGAGTTTCCCAAGGACATGGAAGATCAGGTGGTCAAGATCAAGAAGAATTTAAAGGCATCTTAGGATAGACAAAAAGTTTATGCAGGCAATAAAATGACAGCTAGAGAGTTTAAAGTAGGGGATAATGTACTTTTGAAAGTGAATCCCAAGAAAAGATCTTTGAAATTGGGTGACAGCCAGATTCTGTGGTCCATTTGAAATATTGGACAAAATAGGCCTAGTTTCATACATGATTGCATTGCCTGCTTCCATGAATGTGCATAATGGATTTCATGTCTCTTTACTAAAGAAATATGTACATGATTCTAACCATGTTATTGATTGGCATCTGATTCAGGTAGATATAGAGGGATATTTTCAGGTCCAGCCAGTGTGGGTATTGGATAGAAAAGTCAAAATGCTCTGGAATCGAGTTATAGAGCTGGTAAAAGTTCAATGGACCTTCTACACTCCCGAAGATGCTACCTGGGAGGATGAAGATTCCATGTAGGCAGAGTACCCACAACGTTTTGAATAAATTTGATATTTTGATCTCTATTTTGTATATGCACTAAGGATAGTGCCAAAATAAGGGGGATGGGATGTAACACCCTGGGTTTTGAACCCCCATTTTAAATAATGTATTGTTACAATGACGAGAGGCCAGAATGCCTACACAATTATTAAAAGGCCAGTGTGCCCAAGACATGTAATGTTTTTATCATTTTTAATAATAAATACATGGTTGGCTACTAGACAGACAAGGACTAGTGTTATAGGGGGCTATGATTCCACCAGAGAGGGGGCTTGAGGGGATAAGTGTTTATTCCTATTCTAATTACCCTTTTTGTTTAAGGGAGGGGGTCAGTTACGTGAGCTTCTCGAGGAAGGCTAGGAGGTTATTGGTTCCCCCTGAAATTACTTAAAACCGCCTCTTGTCTGATGGGGGGTTGGTTGTTGGATCATTTTCTCCTTCACTTCTGAATTCACACCATTCTATCCCTCATTCACTTTCATGCACGAACATCCATGCACCCACTTACCCATTCATTGACCCATCCGTCATCTGCGTCTTGGCTTGGGAAAGGGAGCCGAACTGTTGAATATTAGCCACAGAATAATTGGCTTTAGTGGTCATTGGTGTGATCTAGCCATGACCTGAGGCCACATGTCTGAGATGATTTGGCCTATGTCCACCATTGCTCATAGCTGCAGGTCCTGATATTTCCAACATTTATATTTTGGACCAGTTTTGCTGGAGCCTGAATAAGGAGAAGCTCTTCCCGAGGGACTGCGTAGAAGAGAAGGGTGGAGGTTCGTTCTCTCGGGTGGTGCAAGCTGGGTAGAAGAAAGATGGGTACTTGGATTGCTGTGAGAGATGGGAATCCTGTGAGATCTTGGGTGTTGACTGGTTTGGGAAGCCAAGTAACACTCTAGAACCATCCTTGTGGATTCATAGCCCTGGCTCGGGGGTGACGCTACTGTTGAGATTTGGAATAGTAGTGTCTACGGTTGGGTGGAACGTCCTTTTTCTGTAGCCAGTTGGTGTCATCTTTCATAAATATAGGTGCTCTTTGTTATGGTATCATTTACATGTATATGAATGTATTTCCGCTGTGTATATTTAATTATTGTTTAATTTAGTTTTAGACTATGCATGCTTGTTGGATATTGTTGTGCATGTTGTTAAAGTCTTTTCTTTTATGCATCCTTAAATTTTAAAAGGTATATGTAAGAGAAAGAATTCCAAGGGTGGGCTTGAAGGTAGCATGCCTCGGCCTGTGATTGGCTGGGTATGTTACACTATAGAAGGTTCATAAATGGGTTTTCCAAAATTGGTTGTCCAATCACTGCCCTTCAGAAAAAGGGGATTAAATTCATTTGGACATCAAAATGTGAAGAAATATTTAAGGAACTGAAATACCTCCTGACCCATGCACCCGTGCTAAATATTGCAGACCCATATAATGATTTCCTCGTGTGTATAGATGCCTTTAAGGAAGGACTCAGAGGAGTCCTTATGAAATAGGGACGTGTAATTTACTATGTGTCCAGGAAATTAAATGAGCATAAGATCAATTATGTGACCCATGACGTAGAGTTGGCTTCCATAGTACATGCTTTAAAAAGTGGAGGCACTACCTCTTGGGTAGGAGATTTGTGCTAATGACAGACCACTGTGGATTGAGACACCTGTTTGATCAACCAAAACTCAATGCCAGGAAAGTTAGGTTAATGGATCTCTTAAGTGAATTTGATTTCGAAATCAAACACATAAAAGGAAATGAAAATAGGGTGGCCGATACCCTTAGTAGAAGTATAAAAATGATTCATCTAGTAGCAACAAGCACATGTGAAACATATGTCAGGGAAAGAGTCAGAAATACGCAAGAGACAAATGTATTCTTCAAGACCCTGACTTCATACCTAAGGCAAGAGCCTACAGGGCTAAAGTATGAAGGCTACTAGATGCTCGAGGAAGGGTTGCTGACTTACATAAATAGATTGTATATTCCAAAGTGTGATGACTTGAAGAGGTTCATAATAGATGAACTACATAAGAGACCATATACTGGTCACCTAGGATATCAGAAGATGATCACGACCACTAGGAAACAATTCTATTGGCTTGGATTGAAGAAAGACATAGCTAACTATTTAGATAAGTGCCTAGAATGCCAACAAGTTAAGGCAAAAAACCAACATCCAGCAGGATTGTTATAGTCCATACCAATCCCAAAATGGAAATGGGAAACCATCTCCATGGACTTCATCACCGGATTACCAAAGTCGACCAAGCAAAATGATGTCGTCATGGTTGTGGTGGACAAACTGAGTAAGTCTGCTCATTTCATTAATGTCAAATCAACTTGCAAGGCCGTAGATATTGACAACATATTCATGAAGGATATATTTAGATTGCATGGAATGACCAAGGAAATTATGACCAAGATACCAAATTCACTTCAAGCTTTTGGAAATCCCTAATGGCCGATTTTGAGAAAAAAATGTTGTTCAACACAGCTTATCACCCTCAAACTGATGGACAGACAGAAAGAGTGAACCAAATAGTAGAATACATGCTAAGGATGCATGTAATGCATCATTATAAGAAGTGGGAAGACTACCTACCATTGGTAGAGTTTGTCTACAACAACGATTATCAAGATTCCTTGAAGATGAGCCCTTTTGAAGCCCTCTATGGTAGACAGTGCAAGATTCCAATCAGCTGGAGTAACCCAATGGATAGAATTACAATCGGACCCGACATGATGAAAGAAATGGAACAACAAGTGGTTCAAATAAGACAAAATCTGAAGATTTCTCAGGATAGACAGAAAATTTACGCCAACAGAAAGAGGAATCCCATAGATTTCAATACCGGAGACCATGTCTATCTCAGAGTTACACCCAGGAAGAGTTCCCTGAGAATGGGATCCTGTACCAAATTGGAACCTCGGTATTGTGTACCCTTTTAAGTCTTAGATAGAGTGGGACCTGTAGGCTATAGGTTAACACTCCCTCCCACTGTAAAGGAACATAATGTTTTTCATGTTTCATTATTGAAGAAATATGTACATGATGCTAATCATATAATTGACTGGTCTATGACCCAGGTGGATTCAGAGGGAGAATTCCTGCCAGAACCCCAATTCATATTAGAGAGGAAGGAAACCTCACTTAGGAACCGAACATTGCACAGGTCAAGGTGCAGTGGAAACACTTTGGCCCAGATGAGGCTACGTGGGAAATGGAGGATGCCATGAGACAGGCATATCCAATTTTCTTTACTCCTCTACATACATGTCATGTTGACAGATAGAACATAGAGGACAATGTTCCTTTAAAGGGGAGGGAATTGTAACACCCTGTTTACCCCAGTATGTAAATATAACTATATTGTCCAAGGAACTATGGAAAACCTAAAAGTGTGAATGTTTGATTTGATGGACCTTTGTACAAAAGGTACATGAATGTAAATTTTGTTATTTTAATAGAAAATGGTTACGTGTTGCATGACTGCTGAAAGAAGGGATGTGCTAAGAGAAAACCACGAATGCTATGAAAGGTGGTGGAGGGGAGCCAAAATGGTTGCGTTAACCTCCACCAAACAAGTACCATGCTGGAATTAATTGCTTAGATTAGAACCACCCTCTGACCCAGGAATGAATTACAGTCGGGCTGGTAGGTGGGAATACCTCCTCAAGAGTTAATGAGGGGATGGGGTAGACTGCCCATCCGTAAGGTTTCCAGAACTGACCACGGACTGGGAATTCGAGCCACACACAATCTTGATGAGGAAGGAAAGGAAGGAAGTGTGGTGGGTAGAGGAGCTCCTGCAGAAAAATGCAGAGACGAGAGAAAAAAATCTCGGGTACAAGGAAGGACTGAAAGAGGAAAAATGAGTTCTGATCACATAAAATAGAGATTGAGCCAGGAGAAGGAGAGTAACCTTCATCCTTATCTATTTTTTTATTTGGATAAGGAGAGTAACCTTCGTCCCTAACTTCCGTTGAGCTAGAATTAAGAGATTGAATCTCAAATCATCGTGGCTTAAGCTCAGGGGTGGTCAGTGATATATCCATTGGGATTGATTGAGCCTATGGTTGGGTGGACACAAGCACCCCTTTCAACAGTCGCATCACGCTATATGGTTCGGATAAGTGTTTTCTTACCTTATGCTTTGAATTGTAAATAATGGATGCATGTGAGTATTTACATGTCTATAAAGGGTTCTTTCTCTGTATTAAATGATTAATTTATGAGTATGAGTTCGTTCCCTTAAGCATCTATATTTCAGTTTGATTTTCCATACGCCCTAGTTTAATCACTTGAAGGCGCTTTCTCCAGGAATTTACATCATCGTTCTGGAGTCGGAGCAAGCCTCCGGGCATAGATACCATTTGGTAACCTCACAAGTTACTTTTCCTTGATTCAGAGATTAAAGCTCTGGGAGTTGGGAAGGTGTTCTCTTTAGACCAGTAGTCTAGGAGACTCTGAACTAGTGCCTATTCCCTTAACCAAAAACCCTACTGAGAGCGGGGATCATAATCCAATATTTATATGAAGATCCACGTAACCTGGGTCTAGGAACCTTGGAGCTCGAGGCTTTGAGATGTCAAATTGCACGATAGTCAAGTTGAACCCCACAATTTCTATGAACCATCAATCTATGAATGAATATTGAGGGTGGGGAATCACTGCGGAGCGTGAAGGTGAAAATAGTAGACATGCTAGTTCATGGCCTACAATTTACCCTTTTCGTTGATCTTGATGGGTTGGAAGATCAACTATCCCGGTTAGAATAGAATCGAGCGAGCACTTTCCAGATTGTGGAGGTCGAACTCTCTGGTAAAGAGCACGCATATTCAGGCCCTGTAATTTCTATGAACTTTCGATCACCATTGAAATTCAATCTGAGTTTGACGTGATCCCTAAAACACAAGGAGCACGTGGGACATCAAAGACTTCAAGGAGATTAAGCTCAAAAGAGATAGTGCTTTTAGGAGCGCAGACGAAAACCAGGAGACAGGCCCGTAGGAGGAGAAAAGGTCAAATCCTTCGAGCACTTAGAAAATCTTCTAAGTTAGAGCAAGTCAGAAGCTCAGGAGGAGGAGGAGAAAAAATTTTCGTTGGATCCCAGTGCAAAGGATAAAAAACTGTCTGATCAGAGCATGGTGCACGAGCCTTAGCGCTTTGCACATGTAGGAGAGAGAACTCACCAAGGTTTGAGACTTGAGATTTCTGAAGCCTTAAGAACCGAAAATCTGAAGTAAAATCTCAATCGTCTGATCATACAGAGTGAATATGAATCATCGGACCATCTGAAGTAAACCTCAAGCGTCGGATCACCCAAGTAAATATGAGCTGTCAGATACCGTGAGTTCAGGAGGAGGCAAGTTTGATACTTGAGATTTCCGAAGCCCGGAGAGCCAGAAATCCGAAGTAAATCTCAATCGTCTGATCAGCTGGAGTGAATATGAATCGTCATATCATCCGAAGTAAATCTCAAGCGTCAGATCAACCAAAGTGAATATGAGTCGTCAGAGTTCAGTAGAGACGTGGTGTAGATCTGTGATCTCTGGGTAAAGTCCCGAAGTAATTCATAGTCGTCAGATCCAGAGGGACATGTGAGGACACATCGTAGAATTTGGATAAATCACCTTGAGAGTTTCAGATTGAGAGTTGAAAATCCCAAAGCTCGAAACGCTGAAGTGCCGAAGTGTTGAGGAGCCAAAGAGCCAAAACACCGAAGGGTCGAAGGGCAAAAATAGATCTGGACCGTTAGATCCAGAGGATAGGTGGCATGAATCTGTGGATTCTGAGCAAAGACCCAAAGAAAACGTTGACCGTCAGATCATCTGAAGTATATTTGAACCATCGGATCCAGAGAACACGTGGTGTGAATCTGTGGACTCCGGGTAAAGTCCCAAAGTAATTCATAGTCGTCAAATATAGTGGAGATGTGTCGTAAATATGTGGACTCTAGGTAAATACACGAAGTAATCCTTGATCGCCTGATCAAGTGGACACGCGTCATTGGATTATAACCTTTGGATAAAATCCATTGGGAAAAAAAAGGGTGAATTTTGATATTTGATATCTCAAAAGTCCGGAGACTCGAAGGAGATCTCGATCGTTGATCGAGAAGAGGGCCATAGGACTGTTGATCTAGTTGAAAGGTCAAACACCCGAAGTAGAAGTAGGTTCATTGATTTAGGAGGACAAGTGTCCATAGATCGTCAACTCCGGAATATTGATGTATAGAGGAAAGCATGGTTTGAGATTTGAAAAGTCTGAAGTCCAAAATTACGAAGGAGATCACATTCGTTGATTTAGGAGGGGAAGATCTGGTTTGTGTAATTGAAAAGGAAGGATATGAACCGTCAGTTTTGACAATACCGTCAATATCTAGAGATCGACGATCTTGTAGCATTGCGGGGATCGAAGGTGTGAAAACTTTAAAAATTTGAGGGAGGGACGCAATCCAAACCTCGGTTTTGGAGAAAAGACACATGGAGGCTCGAGGACAATTGCGGGCTGAAAATTAGTTTGGTTTCAAATTGCCTTTGGCTATGCCCGCAATTGTGTGTTTGCGTGAGGTCATCGCCCAAGGTCACATCTAAGGAGGGACCAAGAAAAAAGGGGCTAATGCCAACTCCGAGTCTTTGCTGAAGCTTGAAGGAGAAGGTCATGGGTATCATAAGACTTGTACCAGAAGCCAGAAGGGCCCGTGTTTTATTAGGAGGTGAGACTATCAGGTCTCAAAGTCTTGTTTGATTTATATAATCGAAGAATCTTGACCGGAGGGTCGAGCTAAGTCACAGACTTCCCAAATTAGGAATCATAAAGAGAAAGGATCTATTTCTGTAAGGAGGATTTTTTATTTTTTTTGCCCCATCGTGGGTATGTTACACTAGATCGCTCATCTTTTCGACGATTGTCCCGTACCCTTGTGTAAGTTCCCCATCTATTATCATTTCCTCTTCCCGACACATCACGTGTCAATTCATGTCTATTTCAATTATCCTCGTGGATTCTTTCCAGGTAGGGGGCTCAGTGGGGTCCCCCAAATGCCACTTCGTCATTTGGGACTTCTGTTGGATTTCTTAATTTTCCAAGTAGTTCACCACAGTGCTGGAACTTCGTCGAACCTGGTCTAGGATTATCACTTAGAAGTGTTGTATCAATATTTGACTTGCATCCAACCATATGACAATCTCAAATTTGTGGAGATTTTTCCTTGGTTTTCTCCCTCTCTCAAGAGATTTAGTGTTGTTATGATCATGAAAGAGTCTCCTTCCATCTGCAGACTCGAGATACCATTTTGTTTGGCCATGTCCAAGCCTATGATGATTCCTTCCATCTATGCATCATTGTTAGAGTTATACCCCATATTGCTAACAAACATGGCCAATATTCTCCCCTTTGTGTCTCTCAACAGTCCCCCTGCTTCCATATTTCCCAGGGCTGTCCTTGGAGGCACCATCGAAATTCAATTTTATTGTTTCTTTTTTTGGTGGCTGCCAAGCTTGGTACTTTCCTTCTATTTTTCAAAGAGGTGTTTTGCTGGCTGGCTGGAAGGCCAGGTCAAAATTCCAGTGCTTGAAGATGTCTTCTTCCCTCTCAGGTAAAATTCAGTCTTCCACTGATGAGGTACTCACAAAAATGGATTCCTACATGTTCTCTTTAATTGTTTTCCACACTCCCTGAATAGGTATGGAATTTTGCTTAACAAATATTCTATTTCTTTCTTTCCACAGGTTCCACATTGAAATCCCTGGAAAAATCTCCCATTCTTTATTCGAGATGGGATTTTGGAATGGCTCGACTAACCAATGGGTAATTAGGTTTGTTGGGTTGTCTTTTTCCATCCTGACTCTCTGAAACATCAATACCCCATTATCCCAAATCCTTTGTGCTTCTTCACAGGAGAAGAAGATATGGGAGAGGGTTTTGTCCTTTGTTTTGTAGAGAATGAAGATGGAGGTGCTTTCATACCCTTTCTTTCTTAGTTTGTCCCAATTCAACACTTTTCTAGATTAAATCAACCACAAGAAGGTTGATATTTTGTGCCAAATCCTTGGTTTCTAGATGCACTTCCAGTCCTGTCTCGTGTTTTCTTTTGAAAGGTTGACTGCTTGTAAATAGGCATATTTTACTTTGTACGTCCCCTCGCCTATGTTTCCCCATCAGAGAATATTTGGATTGTTTCTTTTTTTTATCTATTTATGTGAGAGCTCAACTTTAATGCAGTTCAAGATCTCTGGGTCCAACTAGGTATTCCAGTCTATCAAATCTTTCAAAATTATGGATAATTCAACTGTTGGGGAGCCCACACTATCCCAATACTAATGGACTTAGGTCCAACTTTTTCCAAGATGGAGGTTCTAGTACATTCCATTCCTTTATGACTTGTTAGGGTTGGGAGTTTCTCCCAGGCATCATCCTAGAAGAGGGTGGTGTTCCCATTATTCACTTCCTAGAAACTTTCTTTTTGAACTTGCTCTCTTTTTTTCCAAGAAGAATTCCAGATGAGAGATCCCGGACGATTCCCATCCATGCATATTAGGTCTTGAGGGTCTATCTTAGGAACATATTGTGTTGTCCACACTTTGGCCCAAAAATCCTCTAGGTTAGTAATCCATATCCACCATAATTTGGATGCTAGAGCTCGACCTGCATGCAGGGGTTCTCTGATTCAAACCCCTTCCATGGGACTTTGGTTTACAAAGTTTTTCCCAAGCTACTATGGCCCATTTTTTCTCTTTTGTGCCCCATCGCAGAGAAAGGAATGTTGCGGACTCCTAATCTTTTTCAAAATTCCTTTCGAAGATTCCAACACTAAGAAAAGGTATAAGGGCATGGAGCTAGGGACCAATTTCATGAGAAGAAGTTTTCCAGGAAGATTCAGAATCTATGAGTCCATTTGGTCATGTTTTTCTCTAGTTTGTTGAAAATCTCTTCCCACAAAGTATTATAAGTGACCTTGTCGAGAAGCGGGACTCCCAAATACTTGGAGGGGGACCAGATTTTTTGAAACTAAGAATCTGGGATATATGTCTTTGGACATGGTTGGAAGTGTTAAAGAAAAAAATTGAGACTTACCAAGGTTAATGATTGTACCTAAGGATTATTTGTAGAGTTTCAGCATGCATATGATGGCTCTAACTTCTTTGACAGTAGGGATCCTTGTGAGAAAGTTTTCTTCGACGAACTGGAGGTGGGTCATGGGTTATAAATATTCTTGCAGTCTTATCCCTTGAAGTTTTCTCTCCAATGTTTCACCTTTATTATTAATATTTTATCACCTAATGAATTAATTCAGGGAGGGGAAAATTAATTAAGGAAATTTAGGCTCATTCGCACAATTTATGCATATCAGTTTTCTCTTTTCAAGAAATTTGTTTTTTCTGTTCAAAACTTTTGAATGCATATGAAAAACCTCTGCATGCATTAGTAGCTATGATAATAATTAAAATAATTCAAATTTTACTATAAGATCAATTTTCAAGATGCTATAATCTATGTTAAGAGGAAACCTCTATTATTTGTTGTATAATTGAAATAGGTTCATATTTTATGGATTTTATTCGAAGTTTATAATTTTCCTTGCAATTCCTATTTTATACAGATAATATGAAGAAAGAATAAAAGAGAAAGCAAATGAACACCAAGGAACCAAAATAAAAACAATTCGATGAGGAGGAAAACCCCAATTCAATTTTTATTTTTTTTCAAATACAACTAACAACATAGGGCATAAGAGTTTCCCAAATTGAGGTCAACTTCATGAAATATTCAAGAATGAATTTTTTTCTAATGAAGAAGATGAAAATATACTTTTGTGTATCAGAAAGTCAAATCTTCACAAAGTAGCTACAAGAATATCCATTTTACCATATTATGACATGGTACATTGGATAGTCTCACATGTTGGTGTTAAAACTTGCACAATTATTAACGTATCCCATCTTGTAGTAGGTTCATCTAGGCATGAAGACTTAACAGATATGTAGAAGTTAGACTCACCTCAAATCAGCTTGAATGAATAATTTTTAGATGATTTTAATGTTAAATAATTAGAAGATGAGGAATTCGATATGGATGACTTAGTCATAAATTGGTGGTATTATCATGTTTCATGCAACGCCAAATCAAATAGGCTATATCCCATTCACAATTTTAAACGACCCTACATAATAGTAGCCACTATGCTTTGCATATATATGGTGAAAATGATCCTCGACATTTCAAATTAGAATGGGTTCCTCTTATGCACCATATCTCTAAAAAAGGGTAATCTACAATTGGGCATAGATTTTTTCAACCAATATTCAACTGGAAGTTAAGAAGTCATTGGAAGCACCCCCTGGTTTTGGTGTAGGGTTTTTCATGTCTACTTAAGTGGTGGACGCATTTTGTGCTAAGACCCCTTTTCCACTAATGAAATGGAAATGGTCACTTTCCAAAGTGCCTATACACATATACTGCTCCATACTCTAAAGTCACAAATGTAGGAACCATTTCTATGATATTTGCGATAACTTTACGATTTCTTTATATACTTTGTTGTTCAACCAATCAACTCCTAAATTTACCTAGGATGCCAAAAACACAATTAAATAAATAGGTTACTGGTATTTGGATGAGAATTTCTCTTACATTAGAGTATATGGTTGTGCGACAACCCCTCATTTGTTGCCAAAATATTTTCCTGACAGATTGGTATTAAGAGAAATAGTTTTCCAAACAATATCTACTGGAATAAATTGTGCCTTGAATTTGAATTCAAAGAAGCTATGGATCTATTTTTCTATAAACCTTGGAATTTCTACTTTCTTGAATACTAATCATGCAAGGAAAGAAGCAAAAAAAATGGAGAATATTTTTTTACATTATGTTAATTTTAAAATGCATGACCCAAAATATGTTATCAAGGAACATTGCAAATTGACTAAATATTCTAACTCATATTATCATGAGAGACATTCATTTGACATCCTATTTCAAGGTTTTTGTTGGTGCAATTATATGTTCAATATATTGCAACCATTTAATATGTCAATTTGGTTTTTAATCAATAGAGTTGATGCACTATATGTGCCGATAACATATAAGTTTCTATGTCTGATGAGTATAGCCTACATAAGAAACACTCCAAAACCAATAGTTTGTTTCACAATATTCAAACACTATTCTTCACAAAGTTTAAAAACTAGAAAGAAAAAATCATAAATAAAATCTCAACAAACATGTGATTTAAAGGCTCTTGCTCAGATAATGAATCTATTCATTTATAGGCTCATGAAAGGGAAAGGTGAACTTTGACTCTGTTTCCTGTAGAAACTAATTTAACATCAATCTATAATCAACTCTTTGCACATTATTAAAAGGAATATCATTCATAATCTAATCAATCTTGGAAGAAATTCCAGGTGTAGTAAGATACTCCATTATAGGTGAATGTAGGGTGAGAGATAGAGATCTTAACCATTCCTGTATTTTGAAAATATAACCTAATCAATTCTGGAAGAAACTCTAGGTGTCAGTGAGATACTCCATTATAGGTTCATGTAGGATGAGATATGGAGATATTATTGTTTTTGTATTTGCAAAATAGAAACAAACATTAAAGAATTCAACCTAATAAATGATTGTCCACACACGCACAAGAGTAACAAATATTTACTCAGAAATCTATGTTGCACTTCATAAATACTTACTCACTCAGAATTACCACAAATCTATATTGCATTTTGTCAAATGTTTTACTGATACACAATAGGAATAATATTAGATTCTATGATCAAAACACATAATTGTTTTATCCACACATAGACTAGAGTTATATTTACATGGATAAATACAAGAAATTTTACCTTGGTTGGGTCAATGGGCCCTTGTCGTACCAACAAGGTAGCTTTAAAAGAAACTTACAAAATGAAAGAGTTTCTCACATGCATAAATTCCATGAACTATAATTCATATCATTACTTCATAAGTAGGTGTACAATCAATAGTTTTCTTAGAAATCAAGTCTAGAACATAACAATTCTTAATTATGTCTCCATATATCTATCATCTACAAGGCCATCTCTTTTAAACAGAAACAACTGTTACAACCAAGACCATGGAGATAACATCAAATGATTGCATAAATATTACAATTGGTTGATATAATGTTCTTCATGGAAATGACTTCATCCTCGTGACACAAAGTGCATGAGGATGAAGTGTATCGTGGTCTTCAACGAACAATGTATGTTCTAGACAACAAAATTCTTGGGGCCATTGAAAACAAATTTGTTCAAACACCCAAGCCTGTAGATGCGGAACTAGTACCGAACATGCACAACTGGAAGATGAAGATTTGTACTAGACGCGCATAGTAAAATAGGTATGGGATGAGTATAGAAATAGGTATCGGACAAGTATAGAAATAGGTACCGGACAAGCACAACATTGGTACCGGACGAACACAAAAATAGGTACCAGATGAATTGAATACTGGATGAATGATGAAACGGGTACCAGATGAGTAGGATTTGTGTCATAAGGTCTGTTTGGATCAATCAAAGTAATTAGAGAGAATTTAATCATCAATTATTCAATTCCAATTATTAATAAATCTCATAAATCATGATTTAAACATAGATTACCTAAAGTATACACAAGAATGGCTAAAAGACATGTCTTTGAAGAAAATAGGAAAATGGTGCATATATTTGATGTAAAGTTGGTCAAGATAGAGGAAAAGATAAGGTGATTGGAGGCATAAAAAAGGATACCCAATATTTCCCCCATTCACAATTCATTTCATGTCCTCATGAAAAAATTGTTGAACTGGTCCTCAAAATTGCATAACTAGTTTTGTCTTCCACTCTTCCTGAACATTAATTGCTTAGTTTTAAGATATAAAAACTTGAAGATTCATCCTTAAGTTCCCTCTTAATAACTCTTGTGTAATTAAACAGGCACATAACCTTATTGATCTTGGAATATTCCTCGTCATGCTCATACAGTAACCTTCAGTTATGATCCTTCAGTTGTGAATTCTCTTTCTTGATGTATCTGTCCAAAACTTTGTACTCCTCCACCTCTTCCTTCAATTCTTCATTTTGTTTTGTAAGTATTTCAACCTTCACTACCAACTGATGTTTGGTAAAATAAATAACATGCTCAAGTGTTTCTTCCTCATTTACTTCCTCCCTGGCTTCAAATTCCTTCCTTAAATCCTTCAGAGTCTTTGTTACTAACTCCTAAGTTTCATTAATAGTTTCTACATGCATATCTTCCTTCTCTAGTGAAGTCAGAATGTCAACTGGATACTCTGGAAAAGAAGGAACATGAGGAATTGTCACTTGTTTATCCATGCTCTGAGTGGTTCTACATGTTGGTCCTAATGCTCCATCGGGTTTGCTAACAAGAATAGAAATTTTCTCCTCAAACAATCTCCTTTTCTTCTTGTTAGTTTCATATATGGGCATTGGAATTTGTTTTTCCTATGCCTTCATTATTTTTATTTTAGAGGACTAATATGTAGGCACTGGAATGTTTTCTTCTTGTGCACTTCTTATATTTCTTCTAGAGGATTGTGCCATAACACTCTCTTCATTGATTCTAAGTTTCTTCTTACCTTTAACTCTCAATTCATGGGTCTTATCCAATTCTCCAACCTTCTCCTGAGGTAATTCAACAATCACTTCTAGAACATTATCTACAATTTCCCCTGCATCACTGTCAGACCTCTATTTCTTCCTTCTTTTCTCACTAATTTGTGTTTTTATTTTAGTGGATAGGTCTGGGAAAGGTTGCTTGGTTTTGGATGACTGTTTCACACTAGATTCAAGTGGTTGTTTCAACACTATTGTTTTTCCCTTGTCCAATTTGCTAAGAGACTTCGGTGAATTGGGGTCATATAGTGTGGCATGGGTAAATAACGCTCATCTGGATGGCGAAGCCATCTAGAAGAGAATTTATGAATTGAAATGAGAATACAATGATCAAATCATTTCAATAATGGAGAGGTAAGGAAAAGTCAGAAATTATGTCAAGGGATTACATCCATGGATAAGGTGACAATCATATCCATAAGTAATGTCACATCCCATTCACATTGATTTTATTAATGATTGCAGGGAATGTGGTCAATGTGAACATAATTCATCGGTATGCAGCAGTCGCCGTCAATGTTTCCAGAAGTTAATCATTCACCAAAACAATAGTTTGAGTCAATAATTAACAACGTAGGGTTATAGAAGGTGGTATAATCATAATTTTTCCATCATACGAACAATAGTCTTCAACAAGATATTTTCACACTGGAAAAATCATGGTCAAGGTATGATTGTTATTTTCCTATTCATATTAACGATAAATCCATCGTAAATTATTTTAAAAATAGGGAAATACACATGAAGAATTCATAAGATAATGATAGGTATGTTTAACCACTTAAGGTAACAAAGGTTCATGAGAGTAACCATACATTTAGCAAAAAATTAATATGGTTCTTAATAAAAGGATTAAAATAATGAGCTCATACCTCCATTACCTGAAGTGTGATTTATCAAACAAGGAATACATCAAGTATAGGACAATTTTTACCAAAATACAGCATCAATACTCGATCAAAGGCTTAGTACTGGACCAACACAGAAAATTGCTTTAGTACCCGACCACCACATGAAATTGTTTTAGTATTGGACCAACATAGAGAGTCTTCTCCAGTACCGAATGAACACATGAAGTTTTTCACTAGTCCTAGATGAACACAGAGACTATTTCCAGTACCATATGAACACATAGACTGTTTCCAGTACCGAATGAAGTTTTGATAAGGTACCTGAATGAATAATCTTCAAACTGGAATCTTGTAGGATTCTATTTGTAGCTTTCTGAGGTTCAAGCTAAAGTAGGTGTTGGAAATTATTGATGTTGCATGTGAATTTGATCTGCTAAAGTATCATGATGGAAAAAATACCAACAACACACAGGCACAAGAATGTTGAAATTGCAACGGAAGTGTCATAAAAGAGGAAAAATAACTCAATTATTGGGCTCTAAGCTATGTAACAAGAAGGAAACTGTAGTTGGACAACCTCCTGTTGAGTTGCAGAAACCTCCTCTTTTGGGAACCAGACTAACCACTTCTTCTATTGCTATTCCCATTTTATTTGAAAGGAAAACCTAACTACTACTGTCCTATGGATTTTCTCGAGCCCAAATCAGTTAATGCTCATCGGTGTTTTCAATTTTTAGGAGTCTAAAAAACTTAAAGAAAAATCCATCTATTGTCCCATGGATTGTTCTCGAGCTCGGGCCAGTTCCTGCTTGCCGGTGTTTACAATTTTTAGGCGTTTGAAAAACTTAAAGAAAACTCCATCAAGCTCATTTTCCATGAGTATTCTACCAGGGATAGATAAAGGAATAAACTTACACCTAGAAGATGTCCTCCTTATTGCTTATATACATGAGAACACAATTAGCTTTTGATATCGTTAGTAACACCAAAATCACTATCTAACAACACACCTATATACTCATATGTACAAAGTTAAATTAAATCACACAACAAAACTTACAATGGTGGATCAACAGAAGGAGAGATCCTCTTTCTTACCAATTGCATTTTAGAATTTTGAAGAACATGTTTGATAAAATGTTCTTTAGATAGAGGCTTATGATAAACTTTCAATCGATACCAATTTATGATAAAGGAATTATGATATTCATCAATGGTATTTATCTTTACTATACCATTTTCATAAATGGTGTCTACTTCATAGACTCCCAACCATCGAGTGGAAAATTTAGCCTTGAAATTATTGAACCTACTGTCATACAACATGGCCCAATCACCTAGCTGGAAAGACTTATTCTTGATGTACTTATCATGCCATTTATTCCTTTGTTCTTGAATGATTGTAGTCCTCATAAGCGAATCCTATTTGATTTCATCAAGCTCATTCAATTGCAATATCCTCTGTTTTTTAGCTTCATTTAAGTCCATCCCCAATTGCATAGTAGTCTTGAAGGTTTTTAATTGAAATTATATGGGAAAAACCACCTCCTTCCCATACACCAATTCATAAGGTGTATGGATTGTTGTGTTTCTCCAATTTGTTTTGTAGGCCCATAAGGCCTCACGAAGCTGATCAACCTAGCATTTATGGTGTAACTAAAATCTCTTGGTGAGGATAGCCTCTATCACCTTGTTAGTTGATTCCACTTGTCCATTTTCTTGGGTTGATAAGTTGAATATTTTCTATGTTAAATATGATATTGTTCAGTAATGGATTTGACCAAATTGGAGGTAAATTGGGTTCCTTGGTCTGTCACTATTTCTCGAGGCACACCAAAATGAGTAAATATTTATTCAAATAGAAAATCAAAAACATATTGTTCATTTGAAGAATACAAAGCTTTATCATCCACCCATTTGGTCACATAATCTGTGTAGACCAGTATGTACCTTCTTATTCAAGACATAAGGTTAATAGATCCTACAAAGTATAAAACCCATTTTTCAAAAGGTTCAATTAGTACCTGACCTTGGAGAGGCATCTCATCAACTGCAGTTGGTTTCCCCATCCTTTGACAATCGTCACAGCTAGTCACATACTTCTTTGCATCCTTAAAAATAGTTGGCCAATAGTATCCTAACTATTGTATTGTGTGTGTTGTCCTCTTATCAACAAAATGGCTTCCACATGGACCATCATGGAAGTCTTCAAATATTCATGCATCTCATCCTCCTGTACACACCTTCTAATAAAAAAATTAGGTCCCGTACGGTATAAACAATCATCATGCCACATATAATTTTCACTCAACTAAATAATTCTTTGTTTTTCTCGGGGGGATAGATTCTGAGGTAACTTTCCTGATACAAGATAGTTGGCCACATCTGCATACCAAGGAGTGTAAGTAGAAATAACAAATAGATTTTCATCTAGAAAATTATCATCCATTGGTACATTATCACATGTATCAATAAGTCTAGATAGGAAATCAATTGTAATATTATCTCTTCCAGGTCTGTCAATGATAATAATGTTGAATTATTGCAATAATAACATCCATCTAATAACTCTATCATTTTTCATAGGTTTATTCATTAAAAACCTAATGGATGAGTGGTTTGTGTGTACAAAAACCTCATACCCTATTATGTAGTGTCTAAATTTATTAATGGCATGGACCACTGATAAGAATTATTTTTTAGTGACAATATAATTTACTTCGGTAGGGGAGAGTTTTTTGTTGACAAAGTAGATAGAATAAGGAAGTTGGTTTTCTTTGTTTCCTAGAACAAATCCCAAAGCTGTATATGAGGCATCATTGCACATATGAAAAGGAAGAGACTAGTTTGGCCCTCTTAAAACATGAGCACTTGAAAGATTTTTATTTAAAATTTCAAAAGAAATATGACATTGTTCATCCCAATGGAATTCAACCTCTTTTTCTAACAATTTGAACAATGGGGTAGCTAAATTTGTAAAATTTTGAATGAACCTCTTATAATATCCAACATTCCCTAAGAAGATTATAACTTCTTTCTGTGAGCTAGGGAATCTAATTTGAAAAATAATGTCAATTTTGGCAGGGTCTACCCTTATTCCAGTATCAGAAATATGATGTCCCAAGACAATCCCTTTAGTGAGCATCATTCTGGAATTTTCATGATCGAGGGAAAGGTTAGTCTCTCTACAACTTATCAATAATTTCTCCAAGTTGTCCAATGGTCGCTGGAAATCATCCCCATATAATGTGAAGTTGTCCATATAGAATTCTACACAGTCATGGGTTAAATCAGAAAAAAATGCCTAGGACAACCCTCTCAAAGGTAGTAGGGGGATTACACAATCCAAAGGGAAGAACCCTATAAGTATAAATACCCCATGGTTAAGTAAATGTGGTTTTCTCCTGATATTCAGGTGCGATTTGGATCTAGTTATACCCACTAAACCCATTTAAGAAAGAAACGTATATCTTCGTAGACAAGGTGTCAAGACCTGGTCTATGAAAGGAAGAGGAAAATAATATTTGTAGGTAGCCTTGGTCAACTCTCTAAATTCCACACAAATCCTCCATTTGACATTCTTCTTAGGGACAATAACTAATGGGGATACACACTTTCTATCTGAGATAGGGTAGATAAAATTGACATGTAAGAGTTTTTGGAGTTCTTATTTCACTATATCTTTTAAGGTTGGATTCATTCTTCTTTGGGACTTCCTAACACGTCTAATTTGATCATTGGTGTACTTATGGTGTGTACAAGTATCTGGGTGAATTCCTTTCATGTCAAAGTAATCACATGCAAAAGCATCAGATTGTCCTTGAATCATTTGGATCAATTTTTGTTGTTGATCTGATTCCAGGCTAGGATTGATATATACAGATTTTCCAGGACTGATTTCAATAGTATAAACAATTGACTCTTCCCATTCATTTATTGATGATATAGTGAACTATGTAGAAGTAGAAGGATGTCGGATCTCTTGAAATTCAGAGCTGAAAATATGTGTATATTGTGGAAAAGATTGAGGATATTCAATGCATTATGTATTAGCTAAAAATAAGCTTAAAATATGTTCTTCAGTTTGTTATTGAACTCCCTTTACCTGCTCAAGTGTTAACAAGAGTTGAGAACAGTTCTCCTCCCCATAGGGATTCTCCAACCATAAAGGAACTTCAGTGGTTGGTTGGGTAGGAGGAAAGAGAATAAGTTTTTAACTGTGGGTCCCATGGGAAATTGTCATTTCCCTGGACTGAAAAATAATAAATGCATCAACAGTGTCCAACCAAGGTCGACCAAGCACAACTGGATGTCCATGTTTAGAGGATTTTGAATGAATTAACAAGAAGTCCATAGGATAATCCCAGAAGGCTAAGGTGATTGTTACATCATCTACACTTCCTGTTGGGCCGATGATTGATTTTTCTGCTAATTCCAGCAAGGTTTGTGTTGGCCTTAAGTGATCTAGTTGAATTGTTTGCATGGTGTCAACGGTCATAAAATTTATTGTTTCTCCTAGATCAATAAGTGTATTTTACAAAGAAAAACCATTAATTTCTATAGTCACCACTGGATTTCCTGGATCATTATATTTAGATGGAATTTCTAATATAAATTCTGATAGTTGTCCAACCACCTGTATAATAGGAGGCTCCTTCCTCTTCCTCCTAGGATGTTTAATGTAAATATCCCTTATAATATTGGCATAGATAGGAATGTCTTTGATGGCTTGAAGTAGGGGAATATTTACACATATATTCCTTAGTTCAAATTCTAAATCATGTCCTAGAGGTACCTCAGATTTCTTCACAAGTAACCTTTCTGGATAAGGTGGAGGATTGGTTTTCTGATGTATTCCTAAAAGGTGAGGAATGTGAGGAGGAATTTCCTCTTTTATAGGGGTGTCTTCTTCTTCATCTAGTTGGTTATGTATTTGTTCTTATTATTGCATAACCACTGTATAATTTGGTTTATTCAAGACCTTCCCAGATCTTAATTGAATTTCATTCAGTGAAGTAGGAGTTATCACATAAGTTGGGAAAGTCTATACTTCAAGATTCTATACAGGTTGTGTAGGTATATTGTTCGGATTAGGGATGGGTTGTGTAGGAATAGGGGTAGGCCGAGGGGGTTTTGGATTAGGTGAAACTTGCATTTGTTTCTGGTGGTTTGTATTCAAAGTAAATGTAAGTTGTTGTTGTAGTTGGGAAGGTGGAGGTAGAGCAGGCGGATTAAATCCAGGTAACAAATGAGAGAAATTGGGAGGATATTGTGGTGAAGCGGGAAAAGTTGGTGGTTGGAAAGGGGAATTTCCATATGCAGGCCCCCTCCATCCTTGTTTCCAAGGTTGGAATTGTCATTGTTTATGTTTCCATTGAGAGTAAGGCATTGGAGGAATTCATTGTTGTTGTGAGTATTGTGTGGTAGGGTCGAAAAAGATATTAGGATTTTGTTGCCTCCATACTCTCTTAGGGGGATATTGTGTTTCTTGAGGTTCCCCTCCTCCCTTAAAAATGGATTCTAGTCCAGGTAAGGAATGGAACTCTTCGGTAGGGTGGTCCTCTTTACAGAGCCCCTAAATTTCAATGACATTAGTAGGAAATTCCTTTTCGGGATGCCTTTTCCTACACCGAGGACAAAAAATTGCTAAAGTAGTATTTTCTTCTTGTTGTTTCCTTTTGTTTTTCATGGTATCTAACTGGGTGTTGATTGTGTTTAGGATGTTTGTTTTGAATTTTTCTTGCATTTCCCTAATTTTATCCTTGTAAAACCTCTTGGAGTAGGTTTAGTAGTTCTTCTTATAGGGTCCCTTGAACTTTTTCTTGTCTTAGCTTGGTTGTGGGAGTACCTTTTACAATATTCTTCAATGTTTGTGAATGGCTTCTGATATACATCCCCAGAGCTCATAATTTTTAGTACCTCAATACAATCATCCATTATACCCTTCAGGAAGATGGTCCTAATTGTGGCTGTGTCTAATGAGAATTGTTTTTTCTTTTGATAATTGTATAGGAACCTTTCTAGGTAATCTTCCAAACTCTCCTCCTCAGATTGTTGCATTTTGAATATATCATTCCTGGCATATCTAGGTCTGCAATAATCCTGATATTTTTGGAGGAAAGTTTCTTTCGTACCATCCCAAGACAAGATAGTATGTTCTCCTAGACTCATAAACCATGTTAATGCTGAGTCGTTAAGTGTAGATGGAAAGAGTTTTAATTTTTGTGCACTATCAATATAATTGTAACTTCTACATAGTATATCAAATTCAAACAAAAATAAATCATAATATTCTATTGAAATACCGTGTTAGTGAGGTAGTGCTGATAATGGGATATTCTTCATATCAACATTGTTGGTAATTTCTAATATTGGGAATCCGAATATCTCATTTTCATTATTTGCATTCCCTTCTTCATCTGCGAACAGCATGTTATAGTCTGCAGGTGATGTTTCCCCACTAAGTGATGTTTCAACCACTATATTGGTTGGGATATCCAATTGTTCCAATACTTTATGTACTGCTCCAATGTAAGATACAACCTCTTCTACCACTACCTCTGTCTCTTTTCCAACTCCTCCTTCTGGTTGGGTCATTAGTGCTTCCGTTACTGCTTGTTGTGATATGTTCTCAATATGCACAGTAGCTTTAGATTCAGGGCCTTTGGATGTAGTTTTAATTTATCCCCTTGAACTCTCTCCTCTGAGAATTTATCCTGCACATAAATTAGTTGAATTAGTGTGGGGGGTTTTCTTGAATTTGTTGTAATTTTGAGGGGTTTTCTTTAATTTTCTATAACTTTAGATGCAATAAATATACCTTACTATCCCTACATCTACGCATAAAAAAGAATAATATATAATACTAACACAACAAAAATTTAACTACTGAAGGTAAGAGGACAACCTGAATTTGGAGCAACCCCACTAAAGTGAATTCATGGACTCTTCCCTCACGTGTTACCATGTTCTCTCCTCCCTTAGGTCATCCTTAAAATTAATCCAAAACCATAAAATAAATCTAATTCAAATAATACATATTACCATTTACAACTCCCCAAAAATGGTGCCAAAATGTCGGTGCAATTATATGTTCAATATATTGCAATCATTTAATATGTCAATCCGGTTTCGTAATCAATAGAGTTGATGCACTATATGTGCCAATAATAGATAAGTTCCTATGTCTAATGAGTATAGCTACATAAGAAACACTCCAAAACCAATACTCTGTTTCACAATATTCAAACAATATTCTTCACACAGTTTAAAAACCAGAAAGAAAAACTCATAAATAAAATCTCAACAAGCATGTGATTTAAAGGCTCTTGCCCAGGAAATGAATCTATTCATTTATAGGCTCATGAAAGGGAAAGATGAACTTTGACTCTATTTCCTCTAGCAACTAATTTAACAACAATATGTAATCAACTCTCTGCACATTCTTAAAAGGAATATCATTCATAATCTAATCAATCTTGGAATAAGTACTAGGTGTAGTAAGATACTACATTATAGGTGCATGTAGAGTGAGAGATGGAGATCTTAATTGTTCCTGTATTTGAAAAATATAACCTAATCAATTCTGGAAGAAACTCTAGGTGTTAGTGAGATAATCCATTATAGGTTCATGCAGGATGATAGATGGATATCTTACTATTCCTAAATTTGCAAAATAAAAACAAACATTAAAGCATTCAACCTAACAAATGATTGTCCACACACACACACAAGAGTAACAAATATTTACTCATGACTCTATGTTGCACTTCAGAAATACTTACTCACTAAGAATTACCACAAATCTATATTACACTTTATCAAATGTTTTACTGAGACACAACATAAATAATATTAGATTCTACGATCAAAACACATAATTTTTTTATCCACACACACAATAGAATTATATGTACACAAATAAATACAAGGAAGCTTACCTTTCTTGGGTTGGTGGGCCCTTTTTGTACCAACAAGGTAGTGTTGAGCGCTCAACACACCCTAAAAGATTTTATGAAAAAAATTCTCTTTTGGGTACCACTTGTTTTCTTTTGGTATGTGTTCTGAATTAAGTCCGTTGTGGAGGGATCGCTAATTTCGTTTTCATATCTCATCATTGATCAATTTGGATTTATTTGAACCTGTCAAAGTGAAATATTTGAGTCTAGAAAGAACTTGGCAATTTAACTAAGAATCTGCAGCTAAAATTGTGACTTTGCGCTTATGTTCAGCATCAGAAAAATCTGAGCAATTTTCATGACCACATAGTAACAGTAATCGCTGATCTCTGATGTATCATCGACATTGGTAAAAAATAGTGTATATTTGCACTTTTTGTTCGCAAGTAAGACTCATGAAATGGACGATTTCACATTGGCATTGATGAAATTTGAGAGCGATAAACATTGACATGGACCATGATGAGCCTCTCGTAGCCAATTACCGATGTGTTTGTTCGGGATCGGTACATTATCAAAGAGTTAAAACATGGAAAATTTTTGCATTAACACATCATCGATCATTGATCCCCGATTCTTTTTCGGCATCAGAAAATTTTGAGGGGGGTAATCTGAGAACACTTGTTTAAACTTATCGTCGATCATCGATCCTTGATACTTTTCAGCATTGGCAGGGTAGGACATGTTAAAAATTATTATCTAATGAAAATCCCCAATTCTAAACAACATGATTAAACGAAGATGTCAATCTCAAACATCACGTGTCTCTCCCGCGTAGGCATTTCGTACGTCTTAGTTTCATCTCGAGTCATCTTAGGTTTCCCTATGTCCTAGTCACACTTCCAAGTCATCTTTTCCACATCATCATTGTACGATAAGATGGATCGACGTCAGATTTTTTTCCAAGAGGTATCAATGAACATTTTCTAAATAAAAGCACCAACTCCTGACCCACCCGATAAATTAATAGTGATGGGACGTTTTCAACATAAAAAAGATCGGATTCTTCCATTTAATATGCCAATTAACTTTTCTCTACACATACGTTGTTACCTCGTGTGTTGATCAAACAATGAGAATTTGAAATCGTCGATGAACGATATTATATCCCACGCCTGCACTACCAACTTACGACTGCATTGAATCTTAAGCATGATGCGGATCTGGTGACAGATTTTGTAGAACTGCACCTACACCCCAAATTGAATAACTGATGTGACAATGTAAGTATTATCTTTGTTTAAGTCACTAAGACAACTTCAAACACCTCCATTCTACACACAAGTTTCTCATTTCCAGAGAAGTTTTAGAAGCGAAGAGAGCGTCTCAAGAGTTGCGTTTGATTCTCAGAATTTAAAAAAAACCAGGTTAAGCTAGTGCGAAGAAGAGGTATGTGCTAATTTCATCATTTTTGCGGTTGTATTTTTTATGTATCAACATCCTATATGCAACACGACGTCTAACATTGTTTTCTTTGCAGGAAAAAATGCCTCTAAGGAAGCTAACGACCAGATGCTCTCCAAGGGCACCAAAATTGAAGGATGCAGAGGTCGGTGAAGGGTATTCTCCTAGCGCTGAGAGGTAGTTGGAATTTCCCCCCATAGCGGAATCAATCATCAAGACATCGAATAAGAAGGAATTCTCTCAGCCCCCTGCTTTCAGCAATACATAAGCAACCACTGGATCAAAAATAATTCTCCCACAATGGGGAGATTTTTTCAACAGAATCAATCAAGAAGATTACACGGAGTTTATCCCACACAGCGACCCAGATGTAAGGGTGATCGACCCAGATGTAAGGGTACTCCAGTCCTGCCATGCATTGAGACTCTAAGTTAGATAATCAATCATGTAGACGTGAATAAGTTCCTAATCAATGATTAAAAATGGAAGATGTGTAGGAGTTTTTCTCCTGACAGAGGTCCAAAAATATTACAAGATTAGGGACCCAGAGGAGTGGCTGAACACAGACTTCGTGGTGAAGTTCTATTAATTACATGACACCAGCCGATTAATGGCCTCCTAGTGGAAGGAAAACAAGAAATTTACAAATCGGAGCAACGATTGGTACAGGATAGAAAATATGAGGGAGCCATATATCTACTTAATGGATCTAATTTTTTGGTTATATGGGGAAAAGG
>JASDQU010108856.1:183574-196050 GCA_032191745.1 Picea mariana
GAGAAGTTCACACCCTGTCCTAAAGCAGCCTGCGAGAATGGGTCATTCTTGTAACCAAATATATTAGCAGCCTGTGAACCTTCTTCAAAAATGAGTTTTCTGGGAAGAGATGAAAGTAACTTTTCTCAGGAGAAAGTTATTTTGAAGAGCCTGAGTACACCATCATCAATACATCATCATGACGACCAAAATCATGGGCTGAGTACACCATCATCAATACATCATCATGACGACCAAAATCATGGGTAACAAGTAGTGACTGGAATTTTTCCCCCAGCATGACTTGCAAAGGCTGGGTGTTGGTCTTCAACATGACTAGTAGAGGTTGAGGACCTATCTCCAACATGACTCACAGAGGTTTGTGGTTTTTTCTTCCTATTATTCCTCTTTCTATTTCATTTAAACTTCCGGTTACTAGTAGTTATACTTTCACCAGAGAAGGTATAAGGAGGAGAAGAAGACTTTGTTGACGAAGGAACATCAACATGATTCCCATGATATAAGTTTCTTAACTGAGAAGTGTCAAGAGCATTCGGGACATTTGGAACGGTACGCAACCAAACCGGTAGTCGCACATTCAACTCAGGAATGTACAAAGTGGCCATCAAAGGGACACCAATGTTTCCAAAAAAAGGAAAAGAAAAAGAATCCCCTTGCGAAGGTGTTCCTTGGTTGGTATCGTCAGGAACGTTTTACACGAAGATATTATGCACAGGTTATTCCCTTGTGGGATCGTTCAAGTCCGTAAAAGTCTCACACACTGACTCTAACGAACCAGTGGTATAAAAAATAATGCCTATAAAGAGGCAGCTCCACGTTTCACAGCGGAAGAATAAAAAGTCCTCACGACTGACGAAGTGAGAAGTATACCACCTTAGGTTAGAGACCCAAAGAAATTACTAACTAACTCTCTATGGAAAACTAGGGAGAACAGAGCACACCACTAACAATAAAGACTAAAAAGATACAAACCAAACAAACTACCCTTTTGAATGCTTCCAACCCAGGGAGATGAAATCCTAATTATCCAAATCATTCACAAAGGAAAACAACTTGCCAGGAGAAGCAGTTACCCAGACCTCCAACTGACGGTCCCTTCGTGTGTCGCCTATAGAATACAGAGCCTGCCTCATGTACTGTGATACACCCCTCATGGTCACCTGTGTGTCAACCTATATAATGGAAACTAGGCCACCAACTTGTAATCAACAACCAAGGGGGTACATTCGAAAGCCAGGCGAGTGTATGGGTAGGGTAACTAAGCCCGAAGATCCTCCCGAGGCCTGAAATGCAAGAGGGCCAAAATCACTCTTAGAGTACCTTAGATAGATCTAAGTGTCTCATAGGTCTGACACAAGTCAAGCCAGTAACCCTACAAGATTCACCCCGAATACACACTCTCCCAAACACTTTGTTGGGATCAGGAGTGGATATCTCCTTCACCATCCTCCACGTGGCCTCGTGTTTGCTTCCTGGATTGAGTAATTACAAGGTGGATTTTCCACACCCTAGCAGAGACAACTAAGTTAAGTTTTGGTTGGCCTTGGAGAGTTTACCTCTCCACACCTAATCCAAGGCCCTAGCCTAAGCTATTGGTGAACCATAGAAAAAGTGTTACTAATATATTTTAGATTAGCATCTTCATTCTAGGGGCCTTTCTTACTCAAGGAATGAAAGTGCAACTGATGTTGTTTGAGAATCTTCCGAAAAAGAAACTGATTAGAACACTAGATAAAAAAAAATTTCACTAATTCTACGAATGAAAAAGAGCTTCAAGCAAAAAACATGAAAAATCCTTCAAACAAAGAGATGCAATCTTTTCTCCTTTCCATGCAAAATGCACAATGCAACTTTTGAGTGAAACAAAAGAGCAAATGAAAGTATTTTCTTTCTTATTTTTCTTTTGAAATGATTTCAAGATGAGAAGAAAACACAACCCTATACTAATTTCTTTTTCTTTTTCAAATAACAATGCAAAGCCATGCAAAGAAATAAAGAGACCTAAAAAAACTAGTTTTTTTTTTTTTTTCTTCCAATGAAATCAGAACTAGCAAAAGATGCTAAAAGAAACTGCAGAATACATGATTCATGCCCCCCCATGAATCATGTATTCTAAAAATCAAGATAAAAATAAGCCAAAAAATCTAGGAAACACAGAGTGGCAAGAGGATTTCTTTTTTTGTTATTCCATAAAAAATCTAAACCTGCAAACTGTCTAAACCCCAAACAACAGAAGCTTCTGGAACTCAAGAAGACCTAGGAACCATAAGTTTCCAGTAGGAAAAGGAAAATATTTTGAAAAAATTCTCCAAAACAACAGAGACGCGTGCTATGCATGACCAACTTGTGTATGTACACAGGTTGTATATAATGCAGAACATGTATGTACGCATGGTGTACAACTAATAGGGAGCATAGACCTCTGCAAATTTTCAAAAAAAAATGAAAAGTTTGGATATGAAACTTGGGAAAGGGAATCTAGTAGGCACCGAGAAGGTGACCAGAGAACCAACCTAACTCAGGACACTCAGAAAACTTAGAAACAACTAAAAATCAAACCAAACCAAGATCTTCCACTAAGACCCTAGAGAGACTCCCCAATGGAGTCGCCAATTCTTCTATCGGAAAATCCCCCTATTACTATACTGTGTCAAAGTATAGGCAGAGCATTGATCTCCCTTAAAAGATGGTTCTATTTCTAAACTACCCTAAACAACCTGAACTTAAAAGACAAGAGAAGGAAAAGAGGGTGTACCTTAGGTCCTTTCAATTGGTGTAGACCTCCTTCTCCTTTATAGTTTCTTGGATTGTTGGTCTCCTCCCAAAGTTGACCTGCAAGAACACTTAGGCAAAGAATGATACAAATATACAATCTATACTTATCAATATCATTGTTAGATATAAACTCAAGTGCATTAATCAATTAAGCAAAAAGACACGATGTATTGGGACAGGAAAATAACTCTTTTATTCATATGAAGATTACAAATTTTACAACCTTCATCAGTTGACACTCCGCGAACCTGGTCTAGGCTCCTCTTATTGTTGCTCCAAGTGCATCATTCCCATGCTACCTCTCACAACCAACTAATCTATTTGGGAAAAGGGAAAGGATTGTATAGGGAGAAAGGGATAGAGGGGGAATGTTGAGGCCAAATCTTAGAAAGGGATGCAAAACTTGGGCTTATAGAGGGGGAAGAGATTTTGGCAGAGTTTCTTTGTTCTCTTGCTTCATTTTGGAATGGGACCCCAAGACCTCCTTTTATATGAAAAAAGGATAGTTATTCGGTTTGGGGATGGGCTACAATGGATAAACTGGTTGGGAAACCCTCGATCGCCCGTAAACTCCGTCGAATTCCTTGCAACTTTTTACTTTTTGCAATTTTTGGAGCTAAACGCGGGTTGTCTAGTATGCAACTAGTGTATGTACGTGGGCTTTTTGGTATGCAACATGCATGTGTACGCAGACTATAGTTCAACAAGGTGTGTACATGTTCCAAAAATTAGTTTTTTAAGATGAAGCCTCATGATTAAGTTGGCAAAATTTATAAGTGGAAAGGCCAATTCCATGTATGCATAGTAGGGCATTTTTGGACTATAACAAAAATCCATCAAGAACATGAATTATTGACGTACCCAAGCACTAAGTATGTCACAAATTGGTATCCAAACAAATCTTTTCATTTTGCTAGTAATAAGTACTTTGCATATATGCCTCCATAAAAATGATGATATATTGGAACTTTTTACTACCATAACTAAACCTCACTTCCAATATTCAATAGGAAGAAAAAATATTTTATAATCATAAAACAACTTATAACAAATTTTTTTATTATTCTCACACACCATTATATTTATAACTAACTTTTTATTATTCTCACACACACCATTATATTAACAAGTGTTGCATGGCAGCGTAGTCCCTGCCAAGTTGGAATGGGAATAAATGTGACCGAGTACAGACACATGGGAAGCAAGTTGAAGTACATGTGGTATCCATGCAGAATTTAGTATTCTTGAATTAGTTTTCTTTGAAATTTATCAAAAATTAATAATGTATGTTACATCAACAAAGGTTCCTAGTATCTAAATTTGATAGTACAGGAAAGATTTAAAAGGTTCATGGACACAAAAAATTTACCATACAATAATAATAAGGTTCCCAGTAATAGCGTTTGTTAAAAGGTTCCTGGACACAAAAAATTTAGCATACAATAGAATAGTAATAACGTTTGTTACATCAACAAAGGTTCCTGGACAAAAAAAAATTAGCATACAATAGGACACAAAAAATTTAGCATTCCCGAATTAGTTTTCTTTGAAACAAAGGTTCTTGGACACCAAAAATTTAGCATACAATAGAATAGTAATAACGTCATTCAACAAAGTCATTCCCGAATTAACAAAAGTTCCTGGACAAAAAAAAATTAGCATACAATAGGGCACAAAAAATTTAGCATTCCTGAATTAGTTTTCTTTGAAACAAAGGTTCCTGGACACAAAAAAATTGAAATTTTTCAAAAATTAATAATGTATGTTACATGAACAAAGGTTCCTGGACACCAAAACTTGATCATACAATAGAATAGTAATAATGTTGTGCAACAAAGGCATGTTACATCAACAAAGGTTCCTGGACAAAGACACAAAAAGTTTAGCATTCCTGAATTAGTTTTCTTTAAAACAAGGGTTCCTGGACAAAAAAAAAAAATTGAAATTTATCAAATTATAGGTTCCTGGACACCAAAAATTTAGCATACAATAGAATATTAACAATGTCGTGTAACAAAATCATTCCCGAATTAGTTTTCTTTGAAAGTAATAATGTATATTACATCAACAAAGGTTCCTGGACAAAAAAAAATTAGCATACAATAAGACACAAAAAATCTAGCATTCTCGAATTAGTTTTCTTTGAAACAAACAAAAAAGGTTCTTGGACACCCAAAATTTAGCATACAACAGAATAGTAATAACATCTTGCAACAAAGGAATTCCTGAATCAGCTTTCTTTGAAATTTATCAAACATTAATAATGTCTGTTACATATTTCTAGAAATTTAAATGCATTTGTCATATAGACTGGGATTGGGGCTCCCGCAGACCATAAAAAGAAATAAGTACAATAATTAGGAATGTCAAAAGAAGAAGTGTGCGATGGTAGAGAGGAAGACCTAAAAATAAGAAATTGAAAGTTATGAGTGTTTGGTTACAGTTTTCACTTAAACTAGATTGATAAAGAAAACAAGATGGCAGTATAGACTTACTATGAAGCTGATGCATTTTTGTTGCTGTCGTCGATGGTCAGTGGAATCGTGTCGACCGGTTGTTTCCCTTCCTAGATGAGGTTTTCCATTCTCCATTTGAACCATTCTTCAATGTAGCTTCTCATGGGGGGCATGTTGATTTCATCCCGGATTTCTATGTCGTAAAGGTTGTTTTCTAATTTCCTTAGATCCATTGAAATACTATGCAGACTTTGTTCAATTTCTTCATTGTGTGTCAAATAGTCCAATACCTAGCGCTCAAGCTCATCTACACGATGTTCAACTATGCCATAAAACTTTTTGAAAGACAACCCATTTAAAATATCAAGTTGTTCATCGAAGGCTTCTTTGGTGATTGATAAGGATTTGAGAATTAAGTTTGGGTCTTGAACCTCGTTGGTACTTCTGGCTAAGTCCATTTGGATCAGGCTTTTGAATAATTCTTCCTTTTCTAATATGGCTTGTTTACATTATTCGACAATGAGTTCCAGGTTCTTAACTTTCGTTTTCCAGCATGCTTTTACTTTTTTGGTCAGCTTTGGGGAGGGGAGATTCTCTTGTCTTTTTTCAGTTCTAAGGTGTTGATGGCATGGTTGGAAAAAGGGGTTAGCACCTGTTCACAGAAATGTTGATCATTTTTAAAATTCACCTCCAAATGTTCGAGCAAATCATTTGCCCTCTTTCGAAAGGAAACTATATTTTGTGATGTTTCCCAGGCTTCAGTAACTAGCTGCATTCTTTTCTTGTTGTTATTTTCTACAAGCACTCTAGAGGATGCAAGGAGGGTAGAGGATACTTTAATCCTGGCTACAATGGTAGCAGGCATGTTTTTTTCTAAAGGAATGGAAAATTCTTGGGTGGCAATGAAAGCCTCCTCAAATTAATTGAGGCTGTCTTTCAGTCTGGCATTTTTCGCTTCAATTCCTCCAATGGAATCATCAAGAGCATCGTCGGTTACACGGTGAAATAGGGAGATTTGGGACAGCCAAATTTTCCTAAAGTTAATCTATGTGCGAGATTTTCCTTTCCTATTTGTTACATCTCTCTTTTCAATGACCATATTTTTAGATTGGTTGTCAAAAACAACGCTCTGGAATACAGAGGATTCATCTTCGTAAAAAATTTCGGTCTCAGCTATTTCCATTGCGGATGGCCCAATTTTGTGCATGTGCTCAATTTCAATTTCAAGTTGCAACTGTTCACTTTCAATTTCAGGTTTGTCTGCCTTCCCTGCATTGTTTTTTCTCTTCTTCATCCGTGGAATTTTGTGAGAACTATCATTTTTTATTGGAGGAGGGTTCTTATCTCCTCCTCCGTTCAAAGATTTCTGGGTTGCTTTCTTACTGGGGTGGGTCATTGAAGCGATGCTTCGTGATGTCATGCTCTTGGGAGTGTTGGCGGGGGATTGGGCACTCTTCTCACCCAATACTTTTCCATGTTGTCTGTACAATTCAATCACGCTTTGCAATGTCTCTACATCGCAATCACCAGAAGCAAGATTGTTGTCATCACTATCCCTGTCTTCGGTCAGGTGTCTATGGCTAAAAGAGATTCTAAAGCCAACTGCCAGTAAATGTTCTAGAAAAATCCCATTAGGTTCAAACCATTTTATCCTTTCAGCATATGTTAGCTTCAATTTCTTGAAATGGCTGGCAAATTCGTCAATCTTGTTGACGTTTCTGCACACAAAGTCCCCGACTTTCCAGGGCAGAGGAATGAATTGTTTTCTTTTCTTATCATGGAAAAAATGCAACCAGTGGTTGTATTGCCTTATTATTTCTGCAACAAACATCTTGTCCGTGATGTGGCATGGAAGGAAAGAAGGATTTTCCTTAGAGCCAAAGACCATTAGTACACTGTGATTTTCCTTTTGTTCAAGTGTGCCCTTCCTGTTCAAAAACTTGGTTGCCTGGCCAGACATCCGCGGAGCATCCTTCCCTAACAATAAATATTTGAAAACTGAGACAAAGTCATTAAAAACTTCATAAAAACAATGGGAGGCCTTGTGCCTCCACAGGGCATGGTACCAAAATGTTACTGGGTCGAATCCACAACATATTTTCTTGGAAAGAGAAATTTTTGGAAACGGACAACAATGCACTATTGCGAAAATCAAGTAGGATGACATATAAAATTTATTCGATTCTTTGAATCGTGAAAACTGGGAACAAATCTCAATGGAAATTATCTTCCCCCAATCGAAAATGAATTGTTCCTTGACTATGAAGTACAAAATATAAATAATTATATAGGAAATGCTTGTCATGGATGTTTGTCCCGTTATTCTTGTAAACAACCAAGCAATTTCCCGGAATGGATTTTTAAAGGAACTTACCTGCAAATTTGTGATATCTTCAAGAATTGTTGTCGGGTCTTCGAGGAACTTGGCTAAGATGTCCAACCCGTTATTATGTTTTTGTAGGACCTGCTTGCAGTCTTGTCCTCTGAAGGTCAATGTTGGCTCCAACAATTTTAACATCTTGCGGAAGGCCTGAGGTGACAAAGAAACAGGAGAATGGTCGCACAGTGGAATAATTCTTTGGCTTGAAATATATTTTTCAGCGCACCAAGAGACCACCTCCTTACAGTCAAAAACCTCAGGGATGCAGATTACACGAGTGATTCCATAGGTCCAAATCACTTCATTCTGGGTGGAATGGGATGAATAGTAAAATTATGCCCTGGACCACCGAAATTTTTGGTCCTGATGTCCGAAGATATTTACTGTATCTCCACAAAATTGTTGTCGACTTGCTTCCATAAGTTTACAAGAACATTTTTTTTCTCCAGACGATGAATGAAATGAAAAGTTGGAAAGGATAATATAACGTTGCGCAAATCTTGGTCCAATGCATGTGAATGGGAGATCTCCTCGAGACTTTCATTCATTAATGACAATTTCGACATTTGTTGCATGATGCGTTGTTAACATTAAACACTAGTAATTGAATACATAGAAATGCAAATATGGCGGATGCGGAAATGAGCAATTAAGCATTGTAGATTTCTTGAACAGGCCAACGCGAAGACGCGTGTTTGAGATGAACAATTGGAAGGGACAATATAACTCTATGCAAATCTTGGTTTAATGCGTAATAATGTGAGATCTCCTCGAGCGTTTCGCTCATTAATGACAATGTTGACAGTTCCTGCATGGTCAGTTGTTAGAATGAAAGGTTTATAATTGCATACTAAGAAAGAAGTACGGAGGTTGTGGGGATGGGAAAAAGCAGCTTCAAAATAGGGTTACAAGGTACAACCATTGGAGTTGAGGGCGCGGGGGTCAAATTGTATGTCTCGGAACTTTTTGAGTGCAATACACGTAACACTAAAGAGGGTATGATAGGACAGTCCAGAGGAAAATTTGTATATCACTAGTAAGAGCATAACTAATGTATATCAGTAAGGACAAGAAGTTAGTGGGGATGGAAGGCAGCGACAGATACTTTGAAACATTTGTGAGTCGTGGTAGAGTGAAGATTGCGAGTTCGAGGAGTCCACGGTGGAATTGTAGATCACAAAAGTTTTGAGTGCACAATGTATATCACGAAACAAGAAGCAGCAGAGTTCAAAAGCGTCAACCCGGCAACCGCGTCCATAAAATTGGTTCAGTATGGAAAGGAACAATGGTCGGTCAGATTCGTCATGTGAGGATATAGATGGAGATGAAGATATGTCATCCCGCCAACGCTGGAACCCGCGATCATAGAAAGGCGACTAAGTATATAACCACAAAGCGATAATACATGGGAAGAAGAAAAGGGAAAAAGGGATAAGGAGTCCGCGGTGGAATTGTAAATCACAGATATTTTGAGTGCAATATGTATATCATGGAACAAGAAGCAGCAGAGTTCGAATGCGCCAACCCAAAACAGTGACTAAGAATTGGAGATTCCGTGAACATATCAACACGAGGATACAAAATAGGCTAACAAGGTCTCCCCAGAAGACGTGAGGCCCCGATGGTAAATTTTATCGCTCAAAACATTTGAATGCATAATATGTAACATAGAAGAGGGGACGATGTCGGAACACAGTAGTCAATTTGTATATTTCGGAGGGTCGGATGCCAACTGTTTCGTACTAGTGTGTGCAGTTGTCACTAGTAAGAGCATAACCAATGTATATTAGGAAGGACAAGAAGTTAGTGGGGATGGAAGGAAGCGACAGATACTTTGAAACATTTGTGAACCGTGGTAGAGTGAAGCTTGCGAGTTCGAGGAGTCAACAGTGGAATTGTAGATCACGAAAGTTTTGAGTGCAATATGTACATCACAAAACAAGAAGCAACAGAGTTCAAAACTGCCAACCCGACAACCACGGCCATAAAATTGGCTAAGTATGGAAAGCAACAGCAGTGGGTCAGATTCATCTTGTGAGGATATAGATGGAGATAAAGATATGTCATCCCACCAATGTTAGAACCCACGATCATAGAAAGGTAACTAAGTATATAACCAGAAAGCGATAATACACGAGAAGAAGAAAAGGGATAAAGGGCTAAGGAGTCAGTGGTGGAATTGTAGATAACAGAAATTTTGAGTACAAGATGTATATCACGGAACAAGAAGTAGCAGAGTTCGAAAGCACCAACCTGAAATAGTGACGAATAATTGGAGATTTCATGAATGCGTCAACACGAGGATCCAAAATAAGGTGACAAGGACTCCCCAGAAGACGTGAAGCCTGATGGTCAAATTGTATCACTGGGAACATTTGAATGCATAATCTGTAACACGGAAGAGGGGACGATGTTGGAACTCGGTAGTCAATTTGTATATTGCAGAGGGCCATATGCCAATTGTTTCGTACCATTGTGTTCAGTTGTCACTAGTAAGAGCACAACCAATGTATATTAGGAACGACAGGAAGTTAGTGGGGATAGAAGGCAATGACGGATACTTTGAAACATTTGTAAACCATGGTAGAATGAAGCTTCCAAGTTCGAGGAGTTTGCAGTGGAATTGTAGATGACGTAAGTTTTGAGTGCAATATGTATATCATGAAACAAGAAGCAATAGAGTTTGAAAGCGCCAAACCGACAACCACAGCCATAAAATTGGCTAAGTATGAAAAGGAACAACGGTCGATCGGATTCGTCATGTGAGGATATATATGGAAATGAAGATATGTCAGCCCGCCAATGCTGGAACCCACGATCATAGAAAGGAGACTAATTATATAACCAAAAGGTGATAATACATGGGAAGAAGAAAAGGGAAAAAAGGCTGAGTGCACGGTGGAATTGTAGATAACAGAAATTTTGAGTGCAAGATGTATATCACAAAACAAGAACCAGCAGAGTTCGAAAGCACCAACCTAAAACAGTGACCAAAAATTGGACATTTCATGAACTCGTCAACACGAGGATCCAAAACAGGTTGACAAGGTCTCTCCAGAAGACGTGAGGCCCGACGTTCAAATTGTATCACTCGGAACATTTGAATGCATAATCTGTAACATGGAAGAGCGGACGATGTCAGAATCCAGTAGTCAATTTGTATATTGCGAAGGGTCTGATGCCAACTATTTTGTACCAGTGTGTCCAGTTGTCACTAGTAAGAGCATAACTAATGTATATTAGGAAGGACAAGAAGTTAGTGGGGATGGAAGGCAGTGACAGATACTTTGAAACATTTGTGAGTTGTGGTAGAGTGAAGCTTGCGAGTTCGAGGAGTCTGCGGTGGAATTGTAGATCATGGAAGTTTTGAGTGCACAATGTATATCACGGAACAAGAAGCAGCAGAGATCGAAAGTGCCAACCCGACAACCACAACCATAAAATTGGCTAAGTATGGAAAGGAACAATGGTGGGTGGGATTCGTCATGTGAGGATATAGATGGAGATGGATATATGTCAGCCCGCCAATGCTGGAAGCCGTGATCATAGGTAGGCCACTAAGTAAATAACCATAAATCGATAATACACGGGAAGAAGAAAAGGGGAAAAGTATTAAGGAGTATGCGGTGGAATTGTAGATCACAGAAATTTTGAGTGCAAGATGCATATCACAGAACAAGAAGTAGCAGAGTTTGAAAGTGCCAACAAGACAACCACATGCATAAAATTGGCTAAGTATGGAAAGGAACAGTGGTCGGTCATATTCGTCATGTGAGGATATAGATGGAAATGAAGATATGTCAGCCCGCCAACGTTGGAACCCGTGATTATAGAAAGGCGACTAAGTATATAACTAGAAAGCGATAATACACGGGAAGAAGGCAACGAAAAAAGGGCTAAGTATCTCATAGAAGAACATCTATTGTTCGTTTATTAATGCAAATCCTTTCGAACCCCTATTGAGTTCTCACTTGTAAAGGCATAAATTGCATATCACGGAAGTTCTTTGGGTGCAATATGTATATGTCAGAACAGGGGACATAAGTGTTGGATATCGCTAACAGGGAACATAAGTGATGGATACTGCAAATCACAGAACAAGAAGAAGCAGAGTTCGAAAGTGCCAACCCGGCAACTGCAGCCATAAATTTGGCTAAGTATGGAAAGGAACAACGATCGGTCGGATTCATCATGTGAGGATATAGACGAAGATGAAGATATGTCAGCCCGCCAATGCAGGAACCTGTGATCATAGAAAGGTGACTAAGTAAATAACCAGAAAGCGATAATACACGGGAAGAAGAAAAGGGAAAATGGACTAAGGAGTCTGCGGTGGAATTGTAGATCACATAAATTTTTAGTGCAAGATGTATATCACGAAACAAGAACGAGCAAAGTTCGAAAGTGCCAACCTGGCAACCGCGGGCATAAAATTGGCCAAGTATGAAAAGGAACAACGGACGGTCAGATTCGTCATGTGAGGATATAGATGGAGATGAAGATATGTCAACACGCCAACTCTGGAACCCGCGATCATAGAAAGGCGACTAAGTATATAACTAGAAAGCAATAATACACGAGAAGAATAAAAGGGGAAAAGGGCTAAGTATCTCACAGAAGAACATCTACTGTTCGCTTATTAATGCAAATCCTTTCGAACCTATGGTGAGTTCTCACTAGTAAAGGCATAAATTGTAGATCACATAAGTTATTTGGGTGCAAGATGTATATGATGGAACAGGGGACATAGGTGTTGGATACCACAAACCCGAGACCCAATGATAAGATAATTGGCTAAGTATTGAAAGGGACCGCGGTCGGTCGGGCTCATGGTGTGAATATATAGATAAAGAGTTGCCAATTTT
>JASDQU010108856.1:218693-230998 GCA_032191745.1 Picea mariana
ATTTACATCAACTGCAATTTTTTTGTATGTTATTTTATCTTAATAGTATTTTATGGAGAGTCCATTGCAAAATAATGTAACAATATATCCAACTACGGATGTAGCATCCCAACATTGCAAACCCTAGGCAAACAAGAACAAGCAACAAATAACCACCCAGTTAAGAAGCACCAAAAGGCCCAACTGCAGCCTCAGGACCCGAACCCTGCTAAGTCAAATCAAACAACAATAAATAGCACACAACGAACAAACAAGCAAGCAGCAATCATCCCACCAGGAATGACGCAATTCCAATCGCGGTTGCAGAACCCCAAACGTGCAAACTGCAACAACACGAACAGCCAAACAAGAACAACAACAACAGGCAATTAAGAAAGCAGTGGAGATGCAAAAAACAAGCATGAACCAGTGAACCAACAATGGCGTTGAAGCATATAAACAAATAAAACGGAAGAAAATGTATTGTAACAAGCCTGCTAAGTAAACATTCAATGCTGCCAAGCTTGTTAGGTAAACATTTAAGTCTGTCAGAAATGATTTGTAAACATTTAATAAAAAAATGCAATGTGGCAGGTCTCTGACGTATCCCAAAAATTTATTATAATTTATGTAACAATAGTTTGAACAGTAGAGAATGTATTCGAAGGCCAAACTTTGGATATGCTAGCATATCAAACATTGCAATAAATTTACCTAGCATAAAATGCTAAACCAAACATTCGAACTAATGCTAGCATTAATCCACCTTCGACCAATGCATAAGAAAATATATGATTCAAAAAGACCATATACGATCAAATACTTTGGATATGCCAACATATATAACATTGGGAATAGCGAAGCCGACAATAAGACCTCCATTCTGTTGTCCAAATAGATCATAACAAATGTGGTACTTTTTATTTTATAAAAATCGATGTTTTCAGTTCCCTGGTTCCAACAATAGATAATATGAAAATATTTATGGTCAAAGGACAAACTAATATGAATTCAACGAATCATCGATTGTTATAGTCCCTCTATGCCTACGGCAGGGACTAATAATAAAGAAGTGGCCATTCCATATTTTTCAACTAAAGGATAAGTGCCCTTACAACTTGCCAATATCTAATTCTTAGGAATAAATAATTGAGGATCATTCCATATTTCTGAAATAAAAGGTAAGTACGATTACAACTTGTCAATATTTAATTCTTAGAAATCAAGACTCAACTTAAACAAGAAAAAAAAGTAATTCTAAATTTTGAAGTGGTATAATATATTATTGATTAGTGAACTTGGTAGTTGATTAGTGAACGTGGTATTTCACTAGGAAGAACATATTATATAATGGATATTGAGTGTGGGGATGGGGGAGATATTAAGGAAAATTTATTATATAATATAATTTTTCCCTAATATCTCCCCCAAGGGGGTGGAAGGAGATATTAGGGGAAATTTATTATATTAGGGAAAACATATATTATATAATATTTTTTTCCTAATATTTTCTCTTGCCACCACCCTCATAATGAGGGTGGGGTGAGAAGAGATAATAATTTTTCCCTAACATCTTTTCCCACCCTCATAATGAGGGTGGGAGTGGGGTGAGATATTATAAAAAACTTACTAAGTTTTCCCCAACACCATAATTTTTCTTTAATATCTCCCCCCATCCCTTTATGAGTGTGGGGGAAAGGAGAGGTATTAGGGAAAATGTACTATATAATATAAATTTTCCCTAATATCTATCTCGAGGGTAGGGGTGAAAGGAGATATTAGGGGAAAATTATATTATAGGGTGGGGGAAAGGGGATATATTAGGGAAAATGTATTATATAATACAAGTTTTCCCTAATATCTCCCTCCATGGAAAGGGTGGGGGGGGAGAGGGGAATATTAGGGAAAAATTATATTATATAATAAGTTTTCTCTAATATATCTTCCTACCCCCCACCTTCATAATACCATGGAGATATTAGGAAAACTTATATTATATAACAATTTTTCCCTAATATCTCTTATCACCCAGCACCCTCATAATGAGGATGGGGGTGAGGGGAGATATTAGGAGAAATTTATCAAATTTTCTTCAATGTAATAATAATGAGGGTGAGGGTGAGGGGAGATATTATGAAAAACTTATTAAATTTTCCCCAATATAATAAGTTTTCCTTAATATATCCTCCCACCCCCACCAATAACGAGGTTGGGGGTTCGATGGTATATTAGGGAAAAATTATTAAGTTTTCCTCAATATAATAAATTTTCCCTGATATATCTCTCCTCACCCCCACACTATTAGGAAAAACTTATTAAGTTTTCCCCAATATAATAATTTTTCCATAATATCTCCCCCCACCCCATTATGAGGGCGAGGATGGGGGGAGATATTAGGGAAAAATTATTATATAATATAATTTCCCCCTGATATCTCTCCCTAGGGAAGAGGTGGGGGAATATATTAGGGAAAACTTATATTATATAATAAGTTTTTTCCTAAAATCTCCCCCCTCCCCCACCCTTGTCAAATCCCCCCTGCCCTAGGGAGAGATATTATGGAAAATTTATATTATGTAATAATTTTTCCCTAACATCTCCCCCCCACCCCTTATAGGGTGGGGCTGAGGCGAAATATTAGGGAAAACTTATTATATAATATATTTTTTCCCTAATATATCTTTTCACCCCCACCCTCATAATGAAGGTGGCGGTGGAAAGAGATATTAGGAAAAACTTATTAAGTTTTACCCAAAATATAATAATGAGGATGGGTGTGAGGGGAGAGGGGAGATAATATCCCCACACCCCCACCCTCATTATTCCCAACCCCCCCTCCCTCCATTATTCTCCCCCAACCTTGCCCTCATTATTATTATATTGGGGAAAACTTGATAAGTTTTTATTAATATCTTCCCCCACACACACACCCTTGTTATTATTATATTAAAGAAAACGATATAAGTTTTTCTTAATATCTCCCCCCACCCTCATAATGAAATCTCCCCGCACCCCCACCCACCCTCATTATTATTATATTGGGGAAAAATTAATAATTTTTTCCTAACATCTTCCCCCACCACCACCCTCATTATTATTATATTGGGGGAAATAATTTTTTCCTAATATCTCCCTCCAACCCCACCCTTATTGTTATTATATTGAGGAAAAACTTATTAAGTATTCCCCAATATAATAATGGTGAGGGTGAGGGTGGGGGTGGGGGAGATATTAGAAAGAACTTAATAAGTTTTCCTTAATATCTACCCCCACCCATAATCAGGATGGAGGTGGGGAGAGATATTAGGAAACATTTATTAAGTTTCCCCCAATATAATAAGATTTTCCTAGTATCTCCTTTCACCCCCACTCTCATCCTCGTAATTAGGGGAAATTTATTTAGTTTTCCCTAATATCTCCCCCCCCCCACCACCACCCTCACAGGGAGTGGGATGGGGGAGATATTAGCAAAAAAATATTATACTAGAAAAAACCTAATAAGTTTCCCTAATTATGAGGGTTAATTATGAGGATGATATTATGGAAAACATATTATATTAGAGAAAACCTAATAAATTTTCCTTAATATATCTATAGGAGGGTGGGGGTGAGGGGAGATATTAGGAAAAACTTATTAGATTAAGGAAAACCTAATAATTTTTCCCTAATTATGAGAGTGAGGGTGAGGGTAACGATGGAGAGAGATATTAGGGAAAACGTATTATATTAGAGAAAACCTAATAAATTTTCCCTAATATATCTATGGGGGTGTGGGGAAGATATTAGGGAAAATTTATTATATTACGGAAAAACTAATAATCTTTCCCTGTGAGGGTAAATTATGAAGGTGCAAGTGGGGAGATATATTAGGGAAAACATATTATATTAGAGAAAACCCAATAAATTTTCCCTAATATATATCCCCACCTACATTATAAGGGGAGGATGGAGGTGACGGGAGACATTAGGGAAAACTTATTATATTATAGAAAACCTAATCAATTTTCCATAATATCTCTCCTCGACCCCACCCCCTATGAGGGTGGGGGTTCATAGGGGGTGGGGGGATATATTAGGGAAAAATCTTATATTAGGGAGAATCTAATAAATTTTCTCTAACTATGAGGGTGAAGGTGAGAGTGGGGATGGGGAGAGATATTAGGGAAAACTTATTATATTAGAGAAAATCTAATCAATTTTCCCTAATATCTCTCCTCACTCCCACCATCACCCTCATTATGAGGGTGAGGGTGGAGGTGGGGGGATATATTAGGGAAAACTTGTTATATTAGAGATGTGGAATCCCCTTGCACATCACTAGCACTTGATCTATTCTTTGGAACTTGTTCTTCCTAATCTCTCTGAGATAATAGATATGGATAATGTTGAAGTCAGAGAAAATCGTTAAGTTTTAGGACATCATGAGGAGATTAGTAAGGCTAATTGCAGTGCACGGATGGTAGTGTCCACAAAAATATCTAAATTGGAACAAGCATGCACCACTCATAATGCAAATGTCATGAATGTTCTGCTAATTCATAAATAGAGAATGAATACAATGGAGACATAATGTACGAGGCTCAGAAGTTTAATGGTTAATCAACAAATGGATTATCTCTCTATGGATTCCAACAATCATGGAACGACAATTTCATGTCAAGCTGAGCCAAAAGAAGATGAAACAATTCACTAGTTGCATGACCCAATGGAAATCGAAGGCCCAAGCTCCCCTCAATCTGATCAGGGGCACAAAGAGGAGGGAAGTGATTGTTTATGTCACTAAAAATATGTATTTTGGGGTTGTTTTTATTTTGGGAAAATTTGCGAGATATGCCACCTACGAGACAACATGGAACTAGTGCTTTGTAGTTTCTTTTAAGCTCTTTCAATTATTTTATGAACTTTGTTTAATTTTGTGGGAAGATAAAGGAACAACCAGATGTAAATTGTTATTTTCTTCGGCGCAACCCCCTTTTTTTGAATGAATATAATTATGTTTTGGTTTTTTTTTTAAAGAGAGAAAGAGAAAACCTAATAAATTTTCCCTAATATCTCAGCCCACCCTCACCCCCATTGGGGGAGATATTAAGAAAAACTTATTATGTTTTCTTCAATATAATAAGCTATCCCTAATATATCCTCCATCCCCACCCATAATGAGGGTGAGGATGGAGGTGGGAGGAGATATTGGGAAAAACTTATTAGTTTTCCCCAATATAATAATATTTCTCTGATATCTCTGCCCACCCCCACTTTCACCCTCATAATGACGAAAAACTTATTAGGTTTTCCCTAGTATCTCCTTCCACCCACACCCTCACCCTCATAATTATGGAAAACTTATTAGGTTTTCCCTAATATCTCCCCCAACCCTCACCCTATGAGGGTGGGGGTGGTAGAAGATATTAGTAAAAACATGTTATATCAGGGAAAACCTATTAAGTTTTCCCTAATTATGAGGGTGAGGGTGTGGGAAGACTATGAGGGTGGGGATGGGAAGAAATATTTGGAAAAACTTATTATATTAAAGAAAAATTAATAAATTTTCCCTAATATCTGTCTCCACGCCATCCTCGTTATGAGGGTGAGGGTGAAAGTGGTGGGAAATATTAGGGAAAACTTATTATATTAGAGAAAACCTAATGAATTTCCCCTAACTCTCCACCCTCACTTGGAGAGATATTGGAGAAAACTTATTATATTAAAGAAAATCTAATAAATTTTCCCTAATACATCTTTCCACCCCTGCCCTCATAAAAATTAATGAGGTTGGAGGTAGGGGGAAGATATTAGGAAAAAACTAATAAATATTTCTTAATATATCTCCCCAACTCCTCCATCATTAAAAGGGTGGTGGTGGAAAAGATATTAGAAAAACTTAATAATTTTTCCCTAATATCTCCTCACACTTCCACTATCATAATAAGTTTTTCCTAAAAACTTAATAATTTTTTTCTAACATCTTCCGCATCTCCACCTTATTATAAAAATAAGAATGAAAAAAGACAAGAAATAAATAAATTTAATAATATAGATTTAATCCTTTAATAAATTTTTGTCTCCTTTCTTTAAGGAAAGGAAGACAAATCAAAATATCCCCTAAAACACATCACATATTTCTAAACATGAATTTCTAATGAAGACAAATCCAAATATCATCTAAAACAAATCACATATTATGAATATGTAGTAATGGTGAAATATCCCCTAAAACACATCACATATTTCTAAACATGAATTTCTAATGAAGACAAATCCAAATATCATCTAAAACAAATCACATATTATGAATATGTAGTAATGGTGAAATTTTAAGATAGATTTTTAGACATATTATGAATTTCTAACCAAGATTATAAGGGTAAAATAGTTTAAAATATATTTCTAGAAGCATATCATAACATAAAAGATATGAATTTCAAATGGAAACTTTAACATAAAATATATAAATCTCTAATAAAGACTCTAACAATAAAATATTTTAAAATAGATTTTTAAAAATACATCATAAGCGATGTTTATATATAGATAGATATTAAAAATATTTTAAGATAGATTTTTAAAAACACATTTTATATATAAATGATGTGTTTTTAAAAATTTATCTTAAAATATTTTTAAAAATAATTTCATTATGTAAATGTAAATATATATATATATATATATAGAATGATTATATTAAACTTATTTATATTTCATTTTAATATAAAATATATTTTTTAAACTTATTTATATTTCATTTTAATATAAAATATATGTTTTAAATATTTATTTTTCATTTAATAGTTAAAAATAATATTTATAATATTTTTAGATTTATGAGAAGTGATTTATTAAAAAAAAAAATGTTGTTTTTTTCTATTAAAAAGATTTATGGGAAGTGATTTAGTTAAAAAATATTATTGTTTTTCATTAAAAAGAAAAAACATTGTTCAAACTATGTTCAAACTACTGCAACATACATTCAATTTATTTTTATAGTCAATCTTGAGCTTCAAGAGGTCAATGTTATTTTAAAGGCAAAGGGAAAGGCAAGTCTATGATATACTTTTGCATATTTTTACAGAAAAAAAATATTAATATGAATCACTTATTTTTTTAGATATTTTTTTTTTTTAAATAAGTTGAATAGAGGCCAAGCTCAATATTGAATGGAAAAACAAATCTATTTATTTTTTTAAAGCTATATCACTATTTTTTTTATCTACTTATTTTTCTTAAAATATATTACTATTTTTTGCACTAACAAATGATGTCCCACTCTTAGATTATATCACTATTTTTTTTCACTAACAAGTGATGTCCCACTCAAGGCTATCTCTAGAACATTCATTCACTGCCCGAAAATTATAGCAGCATATAATCATATACATGTTAAAATTACAATTAGAATGAAAATATAAACATATCTGATTTGCGTTACAAKGCATTTTAAACTGTTGTTCAAATATTAGCATGAACGAAAAAGTTTACAAATATCAATTTAAGACATATATCAAATTTACAGTGGAGGCAGCCCAAGTTTACATTGCAGTGTTTCATAGTTCAGCTCATAATTATCCGAAATCTGTACTTATATTTGAGTAAAAATATTTGAATTTTTATGAAATAGAATAACAGGATCCTCCACATCACTCCCCACAGGGTAACTGATGTTTTTTAAATACATATGTATACTGGGCATATTCTACAGAATATTCATTTTCAAATTTTGCAATGTAATTATTCCTTGTGAAGATCAGACTTCTAGTTGGATAGATAGGACTAGTCTAGAGCTAAAGAAGTTTTTTTGTCTTGACTTTGGGCATATTTTGGAACTTTTTGTGCTCTCCAGCTTATTTCTCCCAGCAAACTTTTTTTATTAATATATTATCCATCATTTATTTATAAAAAAATATGTATTTGTTCCACAAACATATTTAAAAAATTATTATTCATTCATTTATTAGCTAAAATGTTATCATAATAATTAAGTTAATTAATTTTACAATTCAGCCAAATAATAGTATAGTAAAGAATCTATGAGATTAAGCATAAGTTTTGAGGGTGATTTGCACAGTAAAAACATGTTTTTTTTAAGTGTTTTTTGACAGATGGAAGTTATCTATGTTTAGGGAATGGGAGAATCAACAAACAATCAGATAGAGGTTTATGTTCTTTGGTAAGTGTTTTTTTGTTTAAAGAAGATAATATTAAGACTTTAATTGTTTTATGAAATTTTAGTGCAATTATCAAATTTATGGTTGGGAAAATTGTTCCAAAGGATAGTAAGTTTGTATTGATTATTGATCATATCAATAAATGTTAAAGTAAATATTAGTTTATAATGGTTAATTAGATATTAGATTTAGGCATTAATAAATTCAACTAGACTTTAGCTTATTCTATGCTTTTATGTCTTATTTCACTTTAGTGTGTTTCTTGGTCTATCTCACATCCAGAAAGTGGATTGACTCGACATGTTTGTAATGCTATATAAGAAAGCTCTCGTTTTCTCATTAATATACAATTCAAAGAACTCTTTCGAGTTATCTTGGTTTCTTTATGTACTCGATTTTCATAATATGGTATCGGAGCCAAACGTTCTAGAAGTCGTATCAAGAGTCTCGAGCATTTGAAAGACAAGGTTTCCGCTCTTGTGACTTTAGTGTTTTAGAAGTTGTATCAAGAGTCGCAGGCCTTTGAAAGATAGGGTTTCCACTTTTGCAACTTTAGTAGACTAAGTGTCATAAAGTCTATGCGAGCGTAAAGACCTAGGGACTGTTGTTGGAAAAGACGGATCAAGGGATCACTAGCGTAGCACATTAAAGAACTAAAAAGGGTTTCATTGAAACCAGATTTTCTTAGATCTACATAAATCTGTAGTTTTTTCAGCATATTACTCTGTTCTTGGGTTACTTTTAACCTTCATCTATGGCATCTTTACCCAACATTATGTTGGAAGGGTGTCAAAGGTTCACAGGCAAGAACTATAACACATGGAAGCAACAAATGTTGACCATTTTTTAGTATAGATGTCTAGCGAATATTGTCCATGGAAAACTTAATCGGCCTAAAGTTGTAGGTAAAGTCCAGGATAAGTTTGATAAGAAAAACAGAGTAGTTGTGACGTTGATTAAGTTGTTCGTGACAAATAAGATGCTTACAGAGGTCCAGACAAGTAAGACTTCATCAGCAATTTGGACACATTTGAAAAATTTGCATGAGGCATTGAACAAAGACAGAGCCTTCTTTATGAAGAACATGATGTTTTTTATGATGATGGATGAGCATGCATCTCTCCGAGAGCATTTGATCAAGATCAAAAATATCCAAAAACAATTGATGACCATTGATCGAAAGATGGAGGAGGAAGACATTGTCGTAATCACACTAAAAAATTCGCCACGTGCTTATGAGCACTTTATTGGGACCTTAAACATCACTTCGAAGAATGTTGAAATAAAGTTTGATGATCTTTGCAATAAGATTTTACAATAGGACAGATGGAAGAAAAATATCAATAGTAGTCGTGAGATAGAGGGTTTCGAGTAGGCCTTTTCTTCCAAATTAAAGGACAAAGGTAAATGGACTAAGATGACAAAACAAAAAACAGTGAGGATGTCACCAAGAATCACAAGACCATCAAATTTCATTATTGCGGCAAGGAGGGCCATATGAAAAAACACTATAGAAAGAGGTTGGTTGACTAGAAAACCAACCAGGGAGGGCCTCAACAGTAGGCTCATGTCACAGAGAATACAAAGGAGAATGAGTCATCCTTCTATGTATTTATGGCCACGACACAAGCAGATCATCCAAGGTCATATGCTTAGTTCATCGATTCAAGTGCATCACATCATTTCACCAATAGGAACGACTAGTTGATAGAGTATATGACTTGTTCTTCCAAGGATTCAGTGATCTACAATGGTGGTGAGGAGTATACAATTGTTGGCAAAGGAAATGTGTAGATTTCCTTTGGAGGAAAAATGTTAATCTTCCTCAATGTATACTACATGGTAGGTATGGATCTCAATACGCTTTCAGTTAATCAGATTATGCGGAACGACTCCCAACTAGATGTCAACTTTAGCAATCACAAGTGCTACATAGTTGACAAGTAAACCAAGAAGATTGTTTCTCTTAGTGTCAAAGACCATGGATTGTTCAGACTAGTGGATATTGGACAGGTCAGTGAGCATGCACTAGCATCCAAGAGTGGACCAAATATCGGTACATTGTGGCATCAAAGGTATGGGCACCTCAACTTGACCTACCTCTCTTAGTTGGGACAAAAGAATTTCGCATATGGACTGCTGGAAATTCGGCAGTAGATCTAGGGAGTTTGTGGAGCTTGTTAGGTAGGGAAGTAGCACATAGAACCATTTGATGAAGGAAAAATGTGGATACCACAAAGAGTCCTTCAACTAGTTCATGAGGACATTTATGGACCAACGAACAAGGAGTCAATCATCGGTGCCAGGTATTTCCTTCTATTTGTTGATGATTATAGTAGGAAAATGTAGCACCTATCCATAGGATGCTAGGAAATTTTAATCACTCGTTAAAATACATATGCTATAAGAGCTTTGTTTTAACATAATTTCTTTGATTTTCATTTCCACAATTCTTCTACATTTGTTTGATGATAAATATAAATCACATGATGAATTAAGTAAGATGTTAAATCTAAAATTTAAACCTTTAAACAGAATTATAACAAAATACCAAGGCAAAAATACCTCCTCATTGGTTTGTTGAAGTTCATCAGTTGTGATGTAGTCTAGTTGAAGATGCTTCCAAGCGTTCTTTCTTTTCCCACTTGGCCGAAGTGAAACAATGGAAATTATCCTCCCGGCCAACTAGGACCCTAGTCGACTTCCTAGCTCCAAGAAACCTTTTGGTTCATTGGCCTTATGTGCATGTGACTCCAAGAACATCAATGCATCTATGCTCTATGAATATTGTCAAAAGAATATTTCTTCCAAGAAATATCCAAACTCTCAACATGCTCAAACCTCTCAACTTCTCCTCATCACCACTTCCTCTTACTATTTATCAAGGTTTTTGTACCCCCTTCCCCAAGTCTCCTCAACCACCCTCATTATTAGTGATCAACCTCCTTTGTCTAATTTTTTGGGAAAAGTTAAAATAAAACTAAAATATAAATCATTACACAAAATAACAATAAATAAAATGCAAATTATCTCTTCTCATGCTAGCTTATAAATGCAATTTGACAATTTTCCCCAAAATGTACATGACAACCCACCATACTCATTTAATTCATCATACCAGCCATCAATCAAAGTCATAGAAGGTATTTAATACTACTAGATATTTGTGTATACAATACAATTTACATAGTCATTAAATCATTCAATTAAATAGTCCATAATCTAGTTTAATGATTAATACATTAATTAATTGTACTAGTGAACATGTGCAGGGTATGTGTGCGTAGCTAGCGGATACATGGCTTACACATGTATTGACGATAAAAAACTACGTCCTTTAGTGCATAGTTATTGTATGATCACACCAAGGCATGCATGACAACAAATCAAGTAAATGCGTCATTTAAGAATTTTAACAAACAAAATTACAATAATTCATCAATAATTGATTATGACACTTAAAATATCAAGAGTGAATCAAAAAAGGGTTTTAAACATGGTAGGAATCAAGTGAGTAAACAACAGTGGCACATCTAATCCCCAATTAGTATTTTCAACTAACATCAAAGCATCCTTCCTCCCTACCCTACTTCCATCTTCTACATCCTATCATTTCCTCTATTGGACTAAGTTGGAGCATCAACTATATTGACCTAACTCCATATAGAACTCGTAAGCTGAAGTGTCATCTATTTTGAAAAAGCTTCCCTAGAAAGCAACTGGTAGTCACCATTGCATGTGCATGGCTTCGTACAACCCTCCCACGACTCCAGGTTTTGGAGGATAAACGATAAGAAATACCTCCACCCCTCCTGATACAGGTAGGGTCAATAGAATACTCGGTGGGAAATACCCCCACCCTTCCTAATAGAACTAGGGTCAACACCCTATATCGATCCATGTTGTGCACTTATTGTTCTTAGAGTCACGTCATCAAACAACTACTCTGGGCAAGAGGTGTGTCTTGTCAAAACCAAACTTACCATAGATCATAGCAATATTTCGAATCATAAATTAAATAATAAGTACAACTTATGGCATATGTTATCTTCTTGATGTCTACGACATCCAAGTTACCTTAGCACTACAGTCATTTGGCTATCACATAGCTTATCAACATGTAGGTTAGTTCACTACAAACTCATATACATGCATATACATCATAAT
>JASDQU010108857.1:13969-24997 GCA_032191745.1 Picea mariana
TAAATGTCTTCTTCCTTGATTCTTACCTGATGTTATCTCTCCCTCAAGTCAATTTTTGAAAATATCTTTGCTCCTCTTAGCTGATCAAAGAGGTCATCAATTCAAGGTAGAGGATACTTGTTCTTTATAGTGTACTTGTTCATCTTTCAAAAGTCAATACATAGCCTCAACGTTCCATCCTTCTTTTTGACAAAAAGTAATGGTGCTCCCCAAGGTGAAACACTTGGATGTATGTACCCTTTCTTCAACAATTCCTCCAACATCATTTGTAATTATTTTAACTCTGGTGTGCTCATTTTGTAAGGTGGTTTTGACACTGGGGCAACTCCTGGAACTAAATCAATTGAGAAATCTATCTCCCTCCTTGGTGGAAATCCTAGTATTTCTTGGAATACATCTTCAAATTCCTGTAGCACCGAGAAATATTCAAGGCTTGGCCCCTTTGTATTATCTGGCTCTTCCACATGAGCTTCATACAGCTGACATCCTTTCCTAAAACATCTTTTCAGCTATAAGGTTGAAATCTCCCTTACAGAGATGGGTCTTGGAACTCCTTTCACGGTGCTATGTTTTCCTTTTCCATCAAGACATGTAAATGTCTTGTTATGACAATCTAGGACAACATGATGCTTTCCCAACCAATCCATTCCAATCAAAATATCATAAGATCCCAATGGTATGATATTTAGATCCAAACTAGTATTCATGCCATTAAGACTTATGGAATAACTTCTGACCATATCATGGATTCTCCTTTTGGTTCTAGTCGCTAACTGAACCAAACTTTCTTTTCCAAGTTTACTTTTCTCCAAATATAATCTATCCACTATCTTAGGATCAATGTAGCAATGACTTGCTCCTGAATTAATCAAAATAGCAACAGGTTGATTTATGATCTTACCTTCCAACTCAATCATATTGGACGGGTACTATGCTTGTCGATCATTTAAATTTCCATATATTCTTCCCATATATTTGACTGTCGTAGCTTCTTGGATGTTCTGCATAGTCTTCACTATGTCCTTTCTATGTGGGAAATCCTTGTACAGGTGATATTCCTTGCATCCCCAACATTAGATTGGTGGTCTTCCCCTTTTTCCTAAGGAATCTTCCTTATTGGAATCCCCCTTAGCATACTGATCTTGATAATTTCTCTTAGGATCATTCCTATTGAAGGGAAGTTTGAATTCTTTCCTCCTCTGATCAGACTTCACATTCTTCTTGTCCTTCCAAGATTTTTGGAGGGATTCTCTTCCATGGCCTTGCTCATATAGGTATTTATCCTTCCTGATGGCCTCAATCAAGGTCTTGGGTTCATCATACTTGATCTTTTCCTTATAAAAGGTTGGCATTCCACTTATAAATCTTTGTGTTTTAACTTTCTCATCACCAATGAACCTGGCATATTTTAACAATCCCAAGAACTTCTTCTCATATTATGCCATAGTCATGCTTCCCAATCTGAGTTCAAAGAACTCTTGCATTTTCTTTTCATAGAAATGCTCTGAGAGGTACTCCTTCTAGAAGTACTTCTTGAACCATTTCCAAGTGATCCTACTTTCATTAACATGTTCCACTTGTTTCAATTGGTCCCACCACATTGCAACTTTCCTGTGTAAATGGTAGGTGGAAATCCTAGCTTCCAGGTTGGATGAATAGTTATGCAACTGAAAATATCTACTGAGACCAAGAAACCATGCTTTGGCATCACCTTCCCTTTCTCTTTCACCCCCAAAGGAAGGTGTCTTAATCTTCCTCAACTCTCCTTGCAAAATATCTACCTCTTGTTTCCTTATTTGGTGTCTAACAAGAGACAACTCTGGACTGCTTATGGGATTATCTGATACATAAGACTTTCTTTCTGAGTAGGGAGGTGAGTGGTGTCCATGATCTCTGCTAGCACTTCTGGAATAACCAACTCTTCCACGATCATCCCTTCTTTCATGGCACCTTCCTTCTTCCTCTTGTATTGAGTTGGATCCCTTCTTCATTTGTCTTTGCAACTGATTTAAGCTCTGCCACACTCAAGCATTTATCTAACTTTTCTCTCTCATCAGTCTCTCATTGTCTACTTTGTAGCTCTGGACTTCCATCTTAAGGCTTCTTACTGTTTCTATTAATGTTTCCTGTTCTCATTTTCCCTTGCATCCATTGGACTCTATCTTTGCATTACCAACTCTGGTATTCTAGCCTTCAGCCTCCTTATCATGACTGGAGGATCCCTCGCCTTCTTCCATTTCCTTAATATGTATCTCGAGTTGATGTTCTTAAGCCCCTTGATTCTGCAAAATGTGCAAGTGAAATTTTTTTTAGAATTACGCATATGATAAAAAAAATTGCCAAACCATGCTACAGGTCTCTCTTTTTTTTTTGTTCATGGAGACCATATCCCATTCTCCAAAAATAACAGTGTCTTGTTATCCTTGGCTGACATAGAATTTCATCCTACGCAGGCGCTTCCTTCAAACCACCTTCCCAGGTGACCACGACTAGAAACCATGGCTAAATCCTTCCTTATCACTTTTATGTCTTGAAGAAAACCAATTCGACCCTTAGCCCTCCTTCCCTCACTCTCAATATGCATATGACCACGGACATGACCCTGTGCTTAGCTGAAAAAGTCCTTGTCTAGAGCTTTGGGACTTCAGAACTTTTAGCCAGGACCATATCAACGGTCCTCATCCTCTTTTACAATCAACGATCGAGATCCACTTTGAGACTTCATGCTTCGGGAGTCTCAACTTTCCTCGCTTACCTCCTTCTGAAACTCTTTTACCCAGAGTTCATGATATGTTGACGGGTGTCCTCCCATAGGTCAACAACTATCAATCTCTTCGGCTCTTTGGGCTTCGGAAGTTTCAAACTTTCCTCCTGCACTTTCTCCCGAAGTGTTTTCACCCAAAGTCGATGATCCTTCGACATTTGTCTTCTGGAATCAATGGTCAATATGTACTCTGGCCTTTGAGATTTTTCGACCCAACGCAACCTATCATATCTTTCCCCACTGGAGTGCCCTGTCTCTAGACCGCACAATCTATCACAATGTGGTGAAATACTAGAAGTGGACAAGTGGCCCAATCAGGTGGGTACCACGTGTCACATTCTAATTACTTTTCCATACTCCAAATTCTCAAAACTTACTGACATGTGGCACATATCCCATGTGTCCACATCATCCTAGGTAATGTACGAAAGCCACATCACTTCGGGAATTCCAGGGTCCACATCACCTCTAGGTGACGTCATCGTGCCCCATCATTTTGGCTCTTCGGGCTTTGGGACCTCGGGATTTTTCATATTATCACACTTCCAATCCTCTCGAACTCTGAATTCCCGAGTTGGCCAATCTGTTGTCATGTGTCCTCTTGGATCGAATGACTAAGATTCACTTCGGGTCTTCACTCGGAGTCCACGGATCTACACCACATGTCTTCCTTAATCTAACGGCTATGTTTTACTTCGAGACTCTGGACTTCAGAAATATCAAACCTCAACCTTTTTCTTTAAATGTTTTTATCTAAAGTTCGCGATCTACTAACGAGTGTCTCTCGTGGATTGACGACTATGATTTATTTGGGACTCCGGACTTCAGAAATCTCAAACTTCAAAACTTATCTAGCCCCACTGGCTTTTATCCGAAGCCTTGGATCTGGTGATGCGTGGCTCTTGGTAGATCAATGGATGAGATCCTTTCGAGTCTTCGGGTTTTGGAAGTCTCAAACTTCAAACCTCCTCCTTGCTCACTTTTTCCCATAGCATTTATCTGGAGCACATGATCGATTGACATGTGTCCTCCTACAGATTGACGGTTCCTAGCTACTTCGACTACTTCTGATCTTCGGATGTTCGTCGCTCAAGCACTAGAAAGTCACATCATTGTTGCCTTTCAATTTGCAGAGGAACACATCGACGATTTGGAGTAACCCACTTTTCGTGCCACAATTCTCTTGATGCTAACACGTAACCCCTTGGTGAAACTGTGGTTTGGATTGCGGGACCACCTTGGGAAATTAACTCCCATGCAACTTGGTTCCCTGCAATGCCTCATGTTCATTGATCTCTCTCTCCCATTGGATCTGACAGTTGTGACCTTAACCCTTGCTTCATTTACATCGAATGACCCCTATTCACTTGTCCTTCAATCCAATGATTCCATATCTCTCCTAATCCTATAGTTGCGATCGCTCCCGAATTCGAAGGGGAGTGGTCATGATCCTTCAAACCCTTACAAAGGATCTATGACGGTCTATCTCCTGCATAGATTCTGCAATGCCATTCCTCCTGAGCTTTTCAAATTTTGATCTATAACCACGAGACTTTGACCAATAGACCCGGTCATATTTCGATGGTCATATTTCGATCTATAACCATGAGACTTTGACCAATAGACCTGGCCCATACCGACCCGATGTTTCAACCAGAAGATCTAATACAAATCTGTAACTTCCCCAGCCACCCACAGGCCAGGGCATGCTACCTTCAAGTCCACCCTTGGACTTCATAACTCTTACCAATACCTTCTTTAATTAATAAGAACACATAAGATACAATATTTAGCGACATGCACAACAATATCCAGCAAGCATGCATAATCTAAGATTTAGTCAAACGATAATTAAAATACACAATGAAATGCATTCATACACAGATAACAATATCACAATAGAGAGAACTTATATTTATAAAAAGGAGACACCAAATGGCTGTAGACCAAGGACGTTGCACCCAACCATAGACACCATTGGTCCAAATCTCAACAGCAGTGTCACCCTCGAGCCAGGGCTATGAATCCACAAAGATGGTTTCAGAGTCTACTTGGGTTCCCAAACTAGTCATCTCTCAAGCTCTCATAGGTTTCCCAACACCCACACCAATACAAGTACCCATCTCTCTTCTACCCAGCCTATAGCGCCCCAAGAGAATGGAACTCCACCCTTCTTTGCCACGTAGTCCCTCAGAAATTCCTTCTCCTTATTTTCCAGGGCCTCTAGCACAGCTGGTCTAGAATCTCAATGCTGGAACTCTCAGGACTCGTAGTTGTGAGAAAAATAGGGCACAATCCAATGCATCTCAGACATGCAAGCCCCAGGTCATGGATGGATTGCACCAACGACCATTACAACCAACTATCCCATGGCTAATTCTTCAGTAGTTCGGTTCCCTTTCCCCAACCAAGACACAAGAGGATGGATCAATGAATGGGTAAGTGGGTGCATGAAAGTGCATAAGGAAAATGAATGGACGTACATGAAAATCAGTGAACAAGACATCAGTCGAAGCCCCCCATCAGACCAGAGGCGGGTTTAAGTAACTTTGTGGGGAATCAAGAACCTCCTGGCCTTCCCCAAGAATCTCATGTAACCGATCGGCTCCCTTAGGCAAAAAGGGTAATTAACATAGGAATAAACATTTAGCCCCTCAAGCCCCCTCTCTTGTGAAATCATAGCCCCTTATAACTGTAGTCCTTGTCCATCTAACAACCAACGGTGTGTTCATTATTAATAATTATCAAAACATTACATTTATTGGGCATACTGGCCCTTTAATAATTGTTTGGGCACTCTAACTAGAGTAAATTATCTAGAGTAATGGGAAATACTCTAACTATTCCTCCTATAAGAAATCTATTGCTATTGTCTCTTTCCCTATTCATACAACACTAACATAATTAATGGGAAATACTCTAACTATTCCTCCTATAAGAAATCTACTGCTATTGTCTCTTTCCCTATTCATACAACACTAACATAATTTAGATTTAGTGAAATAGTAGACTCACTACAGTGAATATGCAGGTTTTTACCTCTCATCATACCATCACTATCCCAACGTATCTAAAATGCTAGCACCAAGAAGAAATTACATACAAGAAAAATCATGAAATTAAAATTCTCAAGAAAAACAAATCATAAATGTCTTAATACTTTTTAGCATTTCCACGAAAACAATTTCAAAAATGTCGGACAATTTATATCTTCAAATTCTGTTATACTTTATTATCAATCTAGGAACATAGGATTGTGAAATGCCAACACTATATGTACATAATTAGTGCATTAATGATTTCTACATTAACAAAATAATTTTATGACTTACCAGCACTATATGTGCAGAATTAGCGCATTAATGATTTCTACATTAATAAAATAATTCTATGACTTAATGATTTAGAAACACAGTCACAATAAAAACTAATTAAACAAAAAACCAATAACACTAAAGTGATATATTTTATCAATGAAGTGATGTTTACTAAAATGCTATTCCAAGTATAGATCATAGTATTTCATCTGATTTAAAGACATCAAATGTTCTTGCAATAAATTATGAAGCAAATTTGTTCTTCAACCTTCAACGAGCAATCGATTTATATAGGTGATCAATACGTTTGTCAATGAAATCATATAAAAGACGTATAATGAAAACTTGAAAACGATTAAGTAAAAAGAATTAAAATACAGTACATAAAATCATGTACATAAAATCAAAGTCTAAACAGTAAAAAAATATATATATATAACTAACTTATTGCAACACTCACTAGGTTAGGGCGCCTTCAAAACTGGATTGCGTTGCAAGAAGAGTTATATACTACGAAAGAGTCAAACATGAAATCTTTAGAACGTCAACACATTGTATTTGTATTATAGAAATTGGGTTCACAGATTTATAATTGTTATGTTCATAGGTTTGATCCTCTGTGCATAAACTATAGACTCTAGACTCCCTACTCTGTAAAAATATTACATATTTAAAGCACAAGAGGGAGTTTTAGAAACCAAAACCAATTTCACGGGTCAACATAACTTATGCAACCAATTAATGGAAAATAGAAGATGTAAGATAAATGCCATGGTAAAAGTTTAGCTTTTCGTTGGTGAACGATAGAAAGTATATGTTTATTACCATCATTGGAAAAACCAGTTCCAACTCTATTAATTTATCAAAAATAAGAAAAGGCATTAAAAATTGGAAACTTAATACCTTGTGAGCTTGATGTAATTCTTTCCTTGGACAACATGAGTAAATATGGTAAAATGAATAGTAAGAAGGTGAAATGAGTAAAAGGGTTAAAAAGGGAATTCTCGACAATGAAAAAGGCATCAAAACAAAGGCCCTACAAGGTGTATGAATGTTGAACAAGTATGTAGTGCTTCATTTGTTTTGACTAGTTTGATAGATTGAATTTATTATTTGAGGTTGTTTTGTTTACAAAATGACCCAATTATTGGTATGTATTATGATGATGAAACTTAAACTCTTTTACAATTATGATTGGATTTAATTGACATACTGGTAGTTTTGAATAAATTTTATTTAATTTTTTTATAAGAAATATGTATGGATAAAATATATATTGATATGATGTAATTGACATTATCGCTTCATATGGTTATGATACATTGAAATGAATATATTTTAGATTATTATTTTTAGATGCTACTAGTGGTTTACTTAGTGTGATAGGAAGCCATAGGTGTACATTAACATGGGAGTTCATTATGGAAGTTCATTAACATTATATGGACTCTAAATTGAGTCATTATATGTTATGTGATTAATGATATGCTTTAATTTATGATGTAATTGACATTATTGCTTCAGATGGTTATGATATATTGAAATGAATATATTTTAGATTATTAATTTTTTAGATGTTGCTAGTGGTTTAATTAGTGTGATAGGGAAGCCGTAGGTGTACATTGGCATGGGAGTTCATTAACATTATATGATCTCTGAATTGAGTCAGTATATGTTATGTGATTAATGATATGCTTTAATTTATGATTATGGAACAATTTGATACATCGGTTTGAGTGTATGAAGGCACGAGGAATGTGATTGTTGATTAGTCCACATATGGTAATGGAATTATATGGAAGTGTATAGGGTATCACCAAGAGAGGAGGAACAACATCACTATTTGCACCTACTAGCACTTTTTTTCTTTACCTAGGATGAAAAGGATGTGACACTTTTACTTAGAGGTTTCATGTTTCCATGAAGGTAGACTATTGATTCGTTCACTCATGAGGTTTAGTTGGAGGGTGCACAATAACGTGGAATCCTTATTCATTACTGACTATTAGTCTCTCAATAAGGTAGTGGTAGAGTTGAGTTAACTTGGTATGAACAACTGCACCATTTCCCACCAAAGAAAATAGATGTTTTATGGGAATGAACATGGAACCCTTGGTATATATAATAGTCATTAAGTATACATGAAAAGATGGTTGATTAAGCATGTGAAAAGATGGTTGATTTAGCATATGCATTTTACTTAGTATGAGAAAAGATAAAATGCATGGTTAACTAATTTATTGAGCATATAGATAAATACATTTCATAACTAAGAGAAATATAATAGTTTAATTAAATGCTATAGAAAAATAAATGAATTCTATAATGTGAATGAAATGGAAAATAAATTAAATTTAATTACTTAAAAACTAATTACCAATGCACCCTTGAATCATGGAGAAGAAAGATGAACAAGTAATTAAAATTGAAATAGAAGTGTAGGGAAATAAAGGTAGGATTCTAAGATATTAAAGAGAGTTAATAACTAACGAGCAGGGATGATTTTAGGGGCTAAATTTCTCTCATGGTCTAATTTTCCATGGTTTTTCCCAAAAAATGATTCGCTATTCTATAAATGATTCGCCCAAATTCTATAGGATAAAATTATTTTACCTTAAAAATTGCCAAAATTTTATACAAACTATATAAAATCCTTAGAAAATTGAATACTTTTACAAAAATATCACCAAACATTTTATAGTTGGAATATGAAGGATTAGTAAATATTCGCCAAGGTTTCTATATTTTAAAATAAATTTCCATCCTTAAAATCATCCTTGCTAATGAGAGTGGTAACTCCATGTGCACCCACTCAAAAATGAAAAGAGGAGGAGATCAAGGGAACATCTAGGAGTAAAAATAGGAGGTGTATTAGTTGGGTGAATATTAATTACTATTTTATATTTTTAAATAAAGAATTACTTGTGCACTTGTGAATATGAGTGACACATGGGTGGGTAAATAATAGGTAAATAGTAAAATAGAAATCTCAGGTATACAATCTGATAAAATAAGTTATTCATCACTGGTTGAATTGGATCTCTTTGATTTAATGAAAGAGAAGAGCCCTTCTCATGATTCTAAAACCTACACTATTCTAATATTTTCTCTTTCCAAGTTATAGAAGATGGAGGAATCCTTCAAATTATTTGCTGAAAAGATGGAATATGGCCACCCGCTAGATGTCGTTGTTTATACCTCTATGATCACAGGTTCAATTGCAATTTTTATGATATGGACAAGTGGCTAGAACCACAAATGTAACATCCCTAGTTCTAATCCTTGTGAATTATAATGTAATTGTATCAATGTTAATTAGGATGGTGAGCCGATGCATTGAGGCGAAGAGGCCATATTGATTTAATGTGGTCGGGGATTAAAATGAATATTACAAACATTGAGATAATTAATAAAATTAATGATCGTTGGCTGTGATATGTAAGAGATGGAGAATGATGGGGGGCTATGATTCCATAAGAGAGAGGGGTCCAAGGGGGAATTATTCATCGATATTAATCCAACCCACATTTCCTCAAATTATTATCTTTGTGTATAACCTTCTATTTGTTGATTGAGTATATGAGAGGCCAATCATTTAAACTTATGTAAGAGGTTGGGTGTGAGTGGTCACATCCCATAGTTATTGGAGAGAATGGGATGAAGTACAATCATCCTTGAGAAGAGTGTGAGTCAAGCAAGCAAGAAAGAAGATGAATTTTGTATGCAGATTAGGAATAGTTTTTACAGGAAGATTTTGGGAAGAAAAAGAAGGAGAAGAGGGATGGGAAGAGGGCCTGCCAAGATATACTTGAAGGAAACCATTGTTTTTCTATGTTCTTATCCTGATATTGAGGCCTGTGTGCTGGTAAAATCGGGCTGCAATCCTGTGCTATGATTTCTTGTTGATGAAATATATCAAAGCCTTTTGAAGGTTGTTGTGAGAAAACATGAAACAAATGAGAGTTCCTAGATTTCCTAACTAAGTGATTCCTGGCCAACCAAATGCACTAGTGGCCCTGATAAATGAAAGGTACAACACAAGGGACTCTGAGCAGTGAAGGAGGTACATTCCTTGGGTAGTGTAGGTTGTGGGGAAAAGAGAGAGATGAAGTTTTGGCACTGATGTGGGATTAGAACCTAGGTTTGGGGCTACTCTGTGTGGAGAGTGGGTAGCTAGTGGGCCGAATCTCCTTGTGGAATTATAACATTGTTGGCACAGGGGCAGACCCAGGGTTCAACACTTCAATAACACACCAAAAAAAACCTAACTACCAGCCCTTTCGACAACACCTGCGAAGAAGATGAAGTGTCACCCAAGGTAGAGGCAGGGGGGGTTTTAGGACTTAAGTGTCTACAACCTAGCTGGGACACAAATGTAACGACCCTTGATTATTAAGTATAATTAATTTAATGAGATAATCCTAAAAGATTAGCTAAACTACATTTATGTCTTAAAAGAACATTTCTAATTGATTATTATTAATGAGTTAGTCATGATGGTTAATGATTCATTTAAATATTAATTAATTCATTAATTAATTAAATATTAAATAAAAGGTAGAGAATAAAATATAACATTTAAATTAAGTTGCGTATACAAGAGGGGATCACATTAGAATCCCGAGAAGATATAAGAAATTTAATGAATGGATAGGATATTTAAATGAATGGATAAGGTATTTAATAAAGGGATAAGGTATTTGGTGGGGGAGTTAATGAAGGGAAGGCGGTGAAGGAGGAATAAGGGGGGAAAAGGAGTTTGGAGGAGGGATCATTCTACGGGGAGAAGTTGGTCATGAGTTTGGAGAGCTCTGAGTATTGAAGAGAGCCGAGAGGGGCTGTGAGATTGGTGTGCTCAGATTGAGGCACGGGATTTGCTGGCTGTGACATATTGATCAGGCAGGCACCGAGTTGCTAGAGGTTTTGGGCTCGGAGGGCCAGGATATC
>JASDQU010108857.1:25256-65673 GCA_032191745.1 Picea mariana
GTGTTGCAGCAGTTCGCATTTGTGTTGCGGCAGTTCACATTTGTGTTGCAGCGTGTTTCAGCATCTGTTCTTCATAAACAATCGATTTCCATCAATGACAACCTTTATCTATGTCATCTTTTGCTGTAGCCATATTTCCAACACATTCTCCTTGACTCACTTCACAACACACACATCTCAGATACACTTTGGGTGAGACTTTCTTCTCTTTCGGAAGGTTGAATATGCCAATGTTTCTATACTATATTGATATTGTTTGTTGACAACCTCTAAGAACCGTAGTCTCGATTTTGTGCCAAAAAATGGTTCCTTTATTGGGACTTGATATTTAAAGTGATTTTTTAAGAGGATGACTCATTGGATCTTCAAATATGATGTTGACAATTAGTCGAAAAGAAGGTGCAATGTGTTTATACAGCAAGAAGTCGAGCTATGGCATAAAATTTTTATGGATGTGAAGAGTGTTGTATTCTATTTGGAACCTACGAGTGACCAGTACGCGATATTTTGGATCAGATTTCTTGAAGAGGTATTTCAATGGTTAGATCAGTTGCAAGAAGTTCTAGAATACAAAGATAGAGCTAAACAAAGATATAATTGGACCGTTGAGGGTTTACTCTTCACTGATTAGATCATTAGATATTTTGTGTTGTGTATTTATGGGTGCATACTACTTTGGAAGGTTATATAATTGAGTTTACTATAGAGACCCACCAATATTTTTCGAAGGCTGAAGAAATATTAAAAGAAGGAGCTCGAGGAATATTGTTGCATGAAATCCCCTTGTGTATCAAGATTTTATTAGTAGAATAAGGAATTTTTCCCGTTCCTTTAGCTGAAATGGTAGCATAAACCCCTATGCTCGGGGGAGGAGGGGGGTTGTGATTGAGGAGAGGGTTCATGAGTTAGGTCAAGGAATATTTTCCTAGATATATGGGAGGCTGTCAAAATAAAATTGCAAGAGACAAACGAGCTTAGAAGAGGTTTTATATTCTTGAGAAGAGGTGGTGAAAACATATGATAAAAGTGATGAAGAGGTCGGATCATTCGTGGAAGGAGATAAAATTTGAGAGTAGTCATAGGAAAGAGTTGGAAGAATTATGGGAGTTGAAGAGACATGAAAGGATGGCCATCCGATGGTTGAAGGAGAGATTTTGTGAAATAGGAAAATATTCTAGAAGAGGCAGATGAGAAGAAGGAAGTTTAGAAGAGACAAATGAAATAAGAATAGATTCCACCATTGAAGAATAATCCTTAGCTGGGACTCCTGAAGAAGTTGTGGGAGAATCAAAACCTGCAACACTTGAAGATGTTGGATTGCATCAAGATGTTAGCGCATTGCTACAAATGAATGAGACCCCCAAGATCAAGTAATTTTGCTCCAAAGGAAAAGGAACCAGCCCTAAATCACCCATTCCCTTGACGCCATCAATAAGCCTGGTAATTTATACAACAAATCTTTCTATAAATTTTGTTATTTCTAATTCTTCTAGTCCAACAAGTTCAAGTAGTAGTAACAATGAAAGTGTGGTAAGTGTTTTGATTATATCACAACCAGGACCCTTGGGGCTCATCTTAATAGGATATCCATTTCCATCGATGATGCATAAACATGCAGGGTCCCTCGCTCGATATCGAAAGTTTTAGGGTAAAGGGGATGAGGATGTTGAGCAACACTAGTTTCTTTGTGAAGCCATCTGGAGGTCTCGCGAAACTCTAGATGAAAATAAATTGGTTGAGTTATAGACTGATTTGAGGGGTCGATCTCTAAAGTGGTACATGAAATATATCGAACTAGGGAATAATCAAGGGAAACCTTTCTCTTTAGCCTAGGTGAAGCAAAGTTTTATAGTGGAATTTTGGTTACCTCAGTCATAGAAATAGGCTCTATCCAAGTTGTGGGAGATAAAAAAAATAGAGTGTGAGTCTGCATGGGAATATAACCAAATATGTAAGGATGCAATAGGGAAATTATGAAACCCTATCCATGGGGATCATCAAAGAGAATGGTTTATTCATGGGTTGTTACTGTGAACCTGAATCTCGTTGACTCAACAAAGGATAGCTACTTTGGGAGAAGCGTTGGAATAAGCCATGGAGATTGAGGCTATGGAAGACTATCCTAGAAGCTTATGGGTAATGCAGTTGCTTGAAGATAATAACATTTCACAACTGCATGACCAGATCTCCACATTAGAAAAAATACAAGAGTTAGCCCTTCCTAGAGAAGGTTGAATACAAGTATGGTGTATTGATTGTTATACCGAAGGTCATACAACAACTGAATGCCCAATATTGAGGGGTGTAGGACCCCCTATTCACCCAATGGAACCTCCACCAGTAGGACCATCGGGAGGGGTTGCACAAGTTTCCTAGATCTGTAGATGAGAGAAGTGTTCCCAATATTAACATTATCACTAGAGGAGGAACCAAGACTGGTGTCGATATTGAAAGTCCTCATTAGGTCAAGATCCAAAAGGAGGTTCCTAAGAATACCAAGTATGATCTTGTAAGGCAGGAGGAATTCTTTAAGGATGAAGTGGAAATGTTCAGACACTTGTCTAGTTTGACAATTCCTGGGGTTGTGGAACCAATTTTTATGCCACACCTTCTCAAACCAGGAGTCCCTGGAGAATATCTTGGTCAGAAAAAAGGGTTGTTGATATGTGGTTATGACTATTTTATGACATGGATGATGAAAAACTTACTAGGAAGTTGTGGAACACAATCAAAAGGTCCTTGGGATCCAAAGGAAACCTGGAAGAGTCCATTGTTTCTAAACTCCCAGCAAGGAATACAAGTAGGATACAAAAAAGGAAGAGGAGAACTAGGAGATAATTATGGTTGAATGCTCACCTTGATGAATATGAGATAAGGGATGTTATTCTAGACTTGGGTTTTGATGTCAATATCTTGCAAAATAAGACCTGAGAAGCGATGAGTGAAACCAAGCTATTTTATTCTCTGATCTAGTTGTAGATGATGAGTCAATACTTTATTTATCCAATAGGGAGGCTACAAAATGTTGAAGTGGATTTGGCTATGTCAAAACAGTGGTGGATGTTGAGTTCATCGAAATAATGGGGGAAAATTATTTGTACCTGACTCTTTTAGGCATTGACTTGGCTTATGAGAACTATCCTATAATAGATCTTAAGAAATAAATTATGAACTTTGAATATGATGGCATGAAAGTAACTCAACCTCTAGACTCGTATCAAGGTCCATGGTATATTGACCGAGAGAATGAGAGTATGGAACATGATGTTATGGATCAATTATACACTATGATTGTAGGAAACTAAGAAGATTACATCAATACCACTACTGATGGATTCATAAGTTGGTGACACATTCAGACTTTGGAGTAATACTCTAAAGCTTCTTTCGACAATTGGTAGAAGGGAAGGTATGAAAATTTCTCCAAGCATTGTGCAACTATCAAGTCATTAAGATGGATTGGAGTTGAGATAGGTAATTATCCAACATATGATGGAACCTTAGATCTATGTAGTTTCCTTGTTGACATGGAGGAAAGGGTTGTTGTAGACTAGAGAGTTTTAGCACTTGCATATCACTGAAGTATTCCTCAGACAGGTGGTGGCATGCACACACGGAAACTCTTTCTTCTTGGGATGAGGTTAAGATCGCCATTCAATAAAATTTCATTCCTCTGTCATAGGTCAACCAGTCTAGTAAGGATCATAAGATAAAAAATTAAGTGGTAACTCTACAACCATATGATGGGTCATATGATCCAAGGGAACATACTAAATATTTCCTTGGGGTATGGAAAGCTGCACAAATTCCTTTTCAGTTATGGGTACACTGATTCTTTGGTTCTCTAGAAAACATTCTGAAACCCTAGTATGTACATGATGAAACTAGAAGACAAATTGCTTGCTAGAAGATGCTTAAAGGTCAGGTTTTCCAAGATTTCTCTTTTTCTAGTAAGTCTCTTGAAATAACCCTAGTACTGCAACAAATCAAGCAAACATAATTTATTGATGAATATGAACCTAAATATCCTTCTAAAGTATGTTATGAACATGAACATATGCTTCAATATAGTTTTTATCCATCCCCCACAAGAGTACCCGTGGAATTTAGTAAAGTTGATAAAGATATAGAGGATTCTAAACACCTAGAGGAACTTAGAAACTTAACATTTAAGGAATTTGTAGGAACAAGAATAGTTAAAGACACTATCTCTGATGATGTCAGTAGTTCATATACCAAACCTACAAAGTTGAGGAAAGTAAACATAGGGAGTGGGGAGAATCCTAAGATGGCATCCATAAGAGACTATTGGGATGAGGAAACTATGACATATATACAAGATTTGTTGCGGGAGTACAAGGATCAATTTCCTAAGAGTTTTTAAGAACTGAAGGGGATTAAGGGATATTTAAGAGAAACGAGGATCGATTTAAAACCAGATGTTAATCCTGTCAAACACAGACCATACCGTCTGGATTTGCGAGTCAAGGAGAAGGTTAAGAAATAGAATGATAGAATGTTAGGAGATCGGCTAATTTTCCCTATGGATGAGGTCAAGTGGATAAGTCCTATTGTAATACAGATCAATAAGGTTACTGATGATATAAGAGTCTTTTTGGATTACATGAGTTTGACCTCAGCTTGTGTACATGACCCTTTTCCTACTCCCTTTAGTGATGCAATTCTTGATCAAGTGGTGGAAAATGAAGCCTATTGGTTTATAGATGAGTTCTCAAGCTATCATCAGGTTAGAATTGTGAAATAAGATAAGAGAAAGACTATGTTAACTACATAATGGGGTTATTTTGCTTATAATGCTATTCCTTTTGAACTGAAAAACACCTCAATTGTTTTCTCTCCAACAGTTATTTCTACATTCCATGACTTTATTAATAAGTTTCTTGAAGTATATATGGAAGATTGGACCATGTAAAACCTATTGAACAAACACATAGGTTTACTCCTACTGATGTTTGATCATTGTAGACAACTATAGATTTATTTAAACCTGAAGAAGTGTATATTTTGTGTACCCTTTGGAAATATGCTAGGACATATAGTATGCAGGGAAGGAGTGTTAGTTGATCCTGTAAAGGTTTCTGTGATATTGAATATGCCTCCTCCTACGAGTCATAAAAAAATGAGTTCAATGTTGGGCCACACTAGATACTACCACAAAATGATCAGAAATTATGAAAGCATAATTTCCCTGTTGGAGAAATTGCTGAAGAAATTTGAAACCTTCAGTTGGAAGCTAGAGTGTGACCAAGCATTTGATAGGTCCTCAAAGAAAATTTGAGTACTTCCCCTATTATTATATATCCAAATTGAAATGTGGAATTTCATGTACACATTGATCCTTATGATATTTCATTGGGTGCAATCCTTGCACAACCTGGTGAAGAAAACCTGGATCATCCCATCTACTTTGCTAGTAGGAAGCTTTCTCAAGCTGAATACAACTACACTACCATTGAAAGGGAAGGTTTGGAAATCATGTATTCTTTGCAAAAGTTTAGAAATTATTTGTTAGGTGGACATTTTAAATTCTTTACTAATCATTCCACTCTAAAATATCTCTTTAACAAGCCTATGTTAGAAGGAAAAATTTGTAGATAGTTGTTGTTGTTTCAAAAATTTTCTTTTGATATCATTTTCAAGCCAAGAAAATTGAATGTTAGCCCTGATAATCTATCTCGATTAGAATCAGGAGAGTGTGGAAGAGTTTTTAATGACCAGCTCCCATATAAAAATATTTTTAAGACTGAGGTTGTCCTTGATTACCTTTCAGATATTGCATTGTTTCTCACTACTGGTACAATGCCTGAAGGGTATTATGAAACCCAAAAGAGGCATATGGTGGTCTATGCTGCCAATTATTAGTTGATTCCATACCAATTGTATAAATTGGTATTGGATAGTATCCTTCAAAGATGTGTACTTGATCATACGTGGACAACAATCTTATGGGAATGTCATTGCATAGTTGCGAGAGGACACATCAGAGGGAAAGAAACTTCCCAGAAGATATTATAGACAAGATTATGGTGGCCAAATGTGTTCAAGGATGCCAAGGATTACATCAGGGCATGCGATGTCTGTCAGAGAGTGAGTAAACTATCATGCAAAGATGAGTTTCCCTTACATCTCGTTCGGTCTCTTCAAGCATTTGAGAAATGGAAAGTTGACTTCATAGGATTGATCAATCCACTAGCCAAGCACTCGAAGGCAAGGTATATCATCACTGCTATTGACTATATTAGTTTTTGAGTTGAATTAGAACCATTCCAAGATTTCTCTACAAATATTACAACTAGGTTTATTTTTTAGAACATCATCACTCGATTTGGATTCCCTCGGAGCTTGAACATTCATCAAGGTGTGAATTTCCTCAACGAGACTGTAGCCACTCTCACTCATGATTTCCTAATTCAACATCACAAAATTATCCCATATCATCCACAAGCGAATGGTACCATTGAATCCTTTAACATGATTTTGGAAAGAGGGTTAACCAAGGTATGTTATGAAAATAGGGATGACTAGGATGAAAGAGTTCCCACATTATTCTGGGATTACAAGAATACTACAACGAAAATGTATAAGTATACTCTGTTACAACTAGTTTATGGTCAATAAGTAGTTGTCCACACCAAGTTCATCACTCCAAGCTTATATATTGCACAAGTCAATCACATGATAGATGATGAATCAATTGCAGAACAGGTCATAGAGTTATTAGGATTGGACGAAGCTCGATTCTTATCATAATTTCATCAAACAATGGAGAAGGGTAGATATAAATGTTAGTATGACAGTAACATTAAGACTAAAAAATTTGTGCAAGGTGATCAATTTTTGTTATATGACAACAAGTACCAAAATCATCTGGGGAAGTTACAAATGGATTGGATCATAACATTTATAGTTGCAAAAATCTGTGAGTCCGAAGATTCCAGACTCATGCAACTCGATGGAATTATCCATCTAGGATGGGTGAATGATGCATGCCTAAAGCCCTACATTTCTACTCAATAAGAGAAGTTTCTCAACACTCTTTTCATCGGGAGTGAATATAATAGGTAGGATTTTCAATTTTTTTGTTGTTTCCATTTTCTGTCAATAAAAATGGTGATGTGTCCACATGTCACTTATCCTAGAGTATAGTTTCCATTGTCAGTTTTTCCATCTCAGTTATCACCTTTTTTGTCGGGTAGGTCTGAGTCAAATCCTTCCGTATTTAGTAATTTCCAAATTTGAAATATATGCCTTGTCACTGTCACTTTGCTTGTTAAATGTCATTGGTACCTTTTTGGTCGTCATCCCATCATTACCGGTTTGCATCATTTAAGTCCAAAACCTGTCAGTACCTTTTTGGATAATTATTGGTGCGTTAATTAATTTCTCGTTTAACTGATTGTCCCATCACTGTGTTATTTATTATGTTCTTTGTTTCCCAAATACCCTCTTAGATTTCACCACATTCGATGGTCATATCCGATGTTAATTATTATCTACCTCCATGTTGTATCTCTTAATGACTACTAGTCATGTAACCTCCCTAATGTTTCCTATAAACTCATCTTGGACCGAATGCTCAATGTTATTTTGTTTTACTCAAGCTACTTTCATACCCAGTCTTGGAGCCCCTTAAGCATTTTGTGAGACCGCACCCAGGCTTTTGTCCACCATTTCTATTTTTTTACCAACATAGGTCTGCCAGGATGATTCACACTTCCAGTCACATAGCCCTTCCCAAATTCATTGTTCCAGGGGAATTTGTTAATCCACTAGTCAAGGTTATGGGTGATCTCCATGGAAAGGTCGATCAATCTTAGTTTCTCAAAATTAACCTCGTAGATGCATCCTAGTACCCTCATATGGTTATCCATACATTCATGGATTGCTTATCCCTACTGATCGATGAATTTCAATGGGAGTGTAAATCTTCCTTTATACCTCTCCAGGACACTACTTTGTTGAATTTGCGCGAACTACCAGTGGTTAGAACTATTGGAGAAGTCGCTCGACACACAAATTTTCTCATTATTCGCATGCACAATGGTGTCTTATGGTTGGACCAGGCCTACCCCATCCATGTGGAAGAAATTCACAAGTTGTATTCTTTATCCATGGAAGGGAAAGATGTGATGCAAGGATTTCATGGTTCATGGAAGCATGTACGCAAGAAGGGAGAAATTATCCTCTACAAGAAATATGACACCATGAGAGGAGGTCTTGGAGAACTCATTGAACAAATCAACAATGAGAAGGTCCATTGCTCCTAATATGTAATTAAATGAAATGTCATGAATAAATAATCACTAGATGAGTGCACACTCAAAGCCATAACTGTGGCCAAGTTTAGAAAAATGGAAGCACCATTGAATTGGCGTAAGTACATTCTCACGAAAATGTTGCAAGTCTGCTGAAATGTGCATGACTAGTCCAAATATTTCCTATATGGATACTTATTGGTCACATTCTCTATGTGGAAATGGAAGCCTCCTTAGGTTCGAAGCCTCTTCCATGATATCTATAGTCATGTTTCTAATCTCTTTGACCCTTGGTACAATTGCACTGCTACTGCTCACTCAAAATACCAAGAAATTTCCTTATATAGTGGCACAATCACCTAATTGCATCTACATAGTGTCTGATAATTCTGTAGGCACTGCTCAACCAACACACCCATAACATCTGGTTCAAAATTTACCAAGAATTTTCTTTTGTGAGGTATTTAGGTGCGGCTCCATCAATATTTCACACTACTCCTTTTCCTTTTTATCTATATGAGGAAATTATATACAAGGAGGTCACTGCATGGCCTCGGGTCACCAAAGAATAAAAGAGAATGGGTGTCTCATATACGATGCCCGCAATATCACAATGACTAGATCCGTTACACACCAGGAGTGCAAGCCCAACCACGACCACATCGAAGCATGAGTGGACACCGACCGTATCATATGACAAAAAGGAAGAAGGAGAAGAGGAGACACTACCCAATTCAGTTCCTCTCCCATTCCCATCCATTCCATAGGATGCCACTATTTATGGTAAGTAGCTCCGTAAATTATTTGCTACTTCTTTTCCTCGTCATAAATTATTCTCTGACTCTCCATCCATTTCCATCACTGAAACCATTGTCACTGATGCTACTCCCATTTCTCCCCTTCTGCCACTAGCTCACACCTCCACCCCCATTCCCTCTTCCATTCCCATCATCAATATTATCGATGACCCACTAGTCAAGACCCAACCCTTTCCCGTCATACAAGAACTCATATGTCAAATGCTTAGTTCAGTCATGAATGTCCCATCCTTCACTCCATCATATCTTCACCACACTCATCTCGACACTAGTGAACCTGCATCTACTTCACATTTCATAATGACTATAGGAAATACAGTCCCCATTCCATCCACATTCCCCAGCGGTTCACAGGTCCATTCTCCCCTTGACACCAAGTCTCAATCCCTCCTTTCTGGAGGGGATGAGAAATCCTCTGAAGTGCCGAAACAAATGAGTCTAGATCCTCCATACATGCATATGGATACTCTGGAGGACACTCATTCTATGCATAGATCAAGTTCGATCAAGGAATAGATTGAGCCACTACTGCAAGATCCACAACAATGCCACAAAATCTTGGAATTGTGCCTAGAGCGCATTGAATTCCTTGGGACACTTCCTTCAGAATTCCAGGATAGCCTCGCCCATAACCTTCACACTAATTCACCTAGTCTTGATGGTGCTGGTACCCCTAGCATGTATGAGTGATTTATCATCAGTGGCCAACCACTGATTTCATGTTTTCCCTTGGATTCATCCCTCACCAGTGGTGAGCTTGCAACATGGTATACATCGTAGCTCATGACTCTTACGTGAGCCTCCATAGATAAGGTTGAACAATGGTTTCTCACTGTTGAACAAATGAATGAAGAGCTTACATAGTAGACACAAAAACTATGCCAAGCCGTAATTGTATCCACTTCAGCCACAGATCATGAACACAGGTTGCGCACACATGTCGAGTCCAATATGGTAGCCATTTCTGATAAATTTCTCCTAGTTTTCCCCACCTTTAGATAGGTTTCTCTCGATCTTCCTGAGGAGATCACCCCAGTTGCACCTCTGCAGTGCATTGAGCTCATTGTTGATGTGTTTTCACAACTAGTTATGAGGGATGACAACCTTCAATAAGAGGTGGCTGCAATAAATTTGAAGGAAAAGGAGCAACCCTGAGATATGATGTAGAAGGTTACACGGTCAGTCCCTAAGGGAACCTCATTCGGTCCTCTCTTCATACCTGCATAGATGAATGTTGTCAAGTATTTGGCATGGTCAATGATTGGTCCGACTTTCTATAATGAAAACATAATCCAATCAAAGAGTTTCATGCACAACTCAATCAGATGAACGAAGAATCCAAAACCATCATTGACCCAGTTGAGCAGAAAACAAAATTTGCATAAATCCAAGTTATGGACTAAAGATTGGATGTTGTGGATGAGTCTACCTAGGAAGCCAAGAAATATCTCAGATACTTCCACCCTACGGTAGAAGCTGAGTATATCCATATGCAAAAACGCGATTCAATTTCTAACACTGAATGGACTACACCACTAGCTACCCAGCCTGAGGAGTGTAATGTGAAAACAACCCAGGAGTTTGTTGTGGGAACCTCAATTTTATCACGAAAATTGTATGATTTTGTGGATCATTATGATAGCTTCTTCCATCAGTCCCTTAAAGTATTTCTAGGGTTGGGCCCTCCATTTGTAGAAGGACATGGGGAGAAAGTGGAAGTTTGACTTGCGACAAGTCAATGGTTGTGGTCGGGGCTTGTTGGGCCCTCCATATTTTAGAAGTGTCAATTTTTGTGGAAATGCCAAGGTTTTGAGGAAAACACTTCATGACTAGATAGAAAAGAGATAGTAGAAGAAATCAGTTATGAGAGATAAAAGATAGCTGAAATTTTGATAGTAGTGAAGAGAACAAAAATAACCATTGGTTAGAAAATCTAAAAAAACACCGGATTCTAGTGTAAAAAGGATGGAAAAGTAGCGGAACAAGAAGTCTAAGAAGTGACCAAGAGAAAGGTATAAAGAGGAAGGAAGTGTGATTAGTTATGGGATTTGTTGGTTGAATGATTGGTTTGAAGGAGAGATATCTAGAGTTGATGAATGAGTGCTCAGGAGAGATACTATGGTTTTTCTAAAGATTGGGTTGGAATCAAATTATGGATGCCATAATATTATTGTAATGGGGTTTTAGTATGTTACTATTCTTGTGTAGTAGTGTAGAGTCTGTAATTCGTATATGGGAATATATTATGCAACATAAGCTATTATACGATATATGTACTCACAGTATGAAAATTTTGAGACACTGATAATATAAAGGATTGTTTGGGCCCTAGAATTTTGATGTACTGTGTATGAATCTTTGGTTTCTATGATACACAATTATTTCTATAATATGTATTTAGTGTTCATCCACTGTCTATGAATGTCTTTGTGTACTGATGTATGAATCTGAAAATGGTAATTTCAAATCCAATGACACATTCTCCTTTACTCACTTCACCACACACACGTCTCGGCTGCACTTTAGGTGAGACCTCCTTCCCTTGTGAAAGGTTGAATATGCCAACAATCCTAGACTACATCGGTATATTTTTTTGGAAACCTATGAGAGCCCTAGTCTTGATTTTGTACCAACAGGCGAGACTCATTGACTCTCTAAGATTGGATAAATGAAATTTGCATCAAGTAACTTTTGTAGCTCTACCTTAGCAATTCCTTTAAGAGTTGCATTCATTCGTATTTGGGGATGGCTAATAGGATGATAATTTTCCTTAATATAAATGTGGTGTGTGTAGAAGTGTCAGGATGACTGCCTCACATGTCAAGATAATTCTAAGAAAAAAAAATTAGTATGGTTTTGTAGCATCTTGATTACTTGTTCCTATTGAAAGGATGTCAAGTTTAGAAATAATATTTACAAATTTTCCCTGACTAATTTCAACAGGGATAGTATAAGATTCTGATATGTTTATGGCTACTGCAGAAATATGCAATGATGAAAAAGGAGTTAAATAATAATTTTCTTGGAAATATGAACCCAAGATATGATCAAATGGATAAGAAAATGAATTAGAATATTGAAGAAAATACGAATTAACAAGGAAATTAAGAATATGATTTTCTTCAGTGTTCTATTTAAAATGCATAACTTGGTATATTGTAAAAAAAACCTGAGTATTGTCTTCATTATTGTTAGTATTATCAATCCATAAAGTATTTTCCATCTCATTAAAAAATTTTGCAGGAGGATACAAAGTTAACTTTTTAACCAAATCATCGTATGAGATACACATATTTTCGGATTGACAACCAATAAATGCATTGTAGTAGCTAGACATGGTATTCATAAGATCAAGGGATTCCCTCCTAAAGGATATTTAGGTTGAAAGACCATGAAATCACAAGGTATTCCCAAGAATCCAAAGAGACAATGATATCATCCAACACACTTTAGGTTTAATTTTAGATTGGTCTTCTAATTCAAGAACTGTAAGTGTAGGATGAATATTAAATAATTGCAATTGTTGCATGGTTTTCTTAGTAATTATATTGATTGTTTCCCCTAAATAAATTAAGTTATTTGGAACAAGAATACCATTGATATGAACTGAAACAATTGGATTTATAGGATCAACATATTTTTCTATAAAAATCTGCCAGGACATTAAATCTGCTAATATTTCCATGAATTGAATAGTTTTTGGTTCAATTTTATTCCTTCCAGGTTTTTTCAAACATAGTTCCCTAACTTTTTTTTCATAAATTGGAATATCCTAGATAGCTTGCAGTAAAGGAAATTTAATACAAACATTCTTCAATTCAATGATTAGATCAAATTCAGAGCGTACAATAGGTTTTTCCAAATTCAACTTCTTTGGATAGGGAGGTGAATTGGATGACTGGGGTGGCTCTATATTTGGAAAAGTTTTCTTTGTTGGAATACCATTATTCAATTGATTAGGATTTTACTCCTCCAATTCTTCCTCAATGTTTACAAGAGAGTATTTTTTTTTACTAAGCACCTTTCTCGATGTCAATTGAATATATTGTAATCCTGTCGGAGTAATCAAATAAGTGGGAAAGGGTTGTAACTTAGTATTAAAAACAAGATGAGATACTTTATTGTTTGTGTTAGGGATTGGATGGGTAGGTAGTTGAGTAGGTATTAGAGGCAGACTAGGTGGAAGTTGTAATTGTTGAGGTTGAGTAAGTGGAAGTTGTAATTGTTGAGGTTGAGTAAGTGGAAGCTGTAATTTTTGAGGTGGTGCCACCTGTTGTGGTTGTCATGGTTTGTGGCATTGTTGTTGAAATTGTGAGGGATATGACTGTTGTGGTTACATAGGATAAGAGTAAGTAGACATGTTCTAATAGATAGGTCCTCACCATCCCTATTGCCAAGGATTATTTTGGACTTGGTGCTTTGGCCATGCCTTGCAAGGCATAATAGAATTCAAAAATTGAGATGGATATTGCTAACTAGAATAGTATGGGGAAAATTGAGGTGTAGAATACAAAGGTATACCTAATGTTCGAGGATTCCATGGTCTCTTTGGTGCAAGCATACATATTTTCTCTGTTGCTTCATTTCCCCTATGATAAAATTCCTTAAGTCCAGGTAAAGAGAGGCAATGCTCAGTTGAATTCTCTCTTGCAAAAATTTCAATGTTATTCGAAGGAAATTATCTCAATGGATGTGTCTTTCTACATCTAGGGAAGAAAATACAGAGTGTTGGATTACCTTCCTCTTCCTTTGTTTTATGTTGTAAAGTGTCTAATTGAAAACCAAGAGTACCAAGAATGTCAGTCTTAAAATTTTCTAATAGATTTCCCAATTCATCCCTAGTTACTCCACTTGTTGCAAATTTGGTAACTTTAGAGAAAGTGTCTCTAGACCCCTTACCTGATCTAGCTTGACTTCAATAATACCTCCTACATAGCTCACTTTGTTCTTCAAAATTTATTTGAGAAACATCTCCAACTCCCATCAAATTAAGTAGAATTATAGATTCACCTAGAATTCCTCTCAAAAACATGGTTCTAATGATATTGTATACAATTATTTTTCCTCAGATCATTGGAGATTATACAAAAACCTTTCAAGACAATCTTCTAAGATTTCCTCTTCTTTTTGTGTCATTTTAAAAATTTCCCATCTTAAATTTATGGCTTTACAATATTCTTGATATTTTTTAAGGAAAGTCCTACGCATTTCATCCCATGTTCGAATTGTGTTTCCTCCCAATCCCATAAACCAACATAAAGATGAATCTTTGAGAGTGGAAGGAAACAATTTTAGTTTTTGTGCATCATTGGAATAATCATAACTACGACATAATATGTCAAACTCAAAAAGAAACACATTGGGATATTTAGTTACGGTACCATGAAAATGAGGAAAAACTTATGGAGGAATATTATTCATTTGTACCATTGTGGTAGGATCCACAATTGGGAAACTAAAAATTACCTCCCCTTATGCATTTTCATGTGCCTCACTTTCTACATTTAAATTCACTTTAACTTCACCTTGTGCCATATTTTTATCCTTTGAACAAGATGTACTCAAATTTTGGATGTGGATATTATGGTTCTATAGTTGGTTTGTATTCCATTTCAAATTTTGGTTGCTTGTTTGGTTCACCTATTAATGTTGCATTCATTGTAGGCCCTGCTGAAAAAATTGTAGGCTCCACGATTATACTTTTTGTAGATCATTTCCGTCTTAAGTTGTCCACTATAGGTTTTGGATTTGGTCAATTCATTGGAGTCTTGCATGTTTGTCTTCCTCTTGTGGATCTTCCTACAAATGAGTTAGTATATGAAAAGGTACCACTAGGTAAATTATCTGGAGTAATGGGAAATACTCTAACTATTCCTCCTAAAAGAAATCTACTTCTATTGTCTCTTTCCCTATTCATAAAACACTAACATAATTTAGATTCAGTGAAATAGTAGACTCACTACAGTGAATGTGCAAGTTCTTACCTCTCATCGTATCATCACTATCCCAATGTATCTATAATGCTAGCACCAAAAAGAAATTACATACAAGAAAAATTATGAAATTTAAAATTCTAAAGAAAAACAAATCATAAATGTATTAATACTTTTTAGCATTTCCACAACAACAATTCCAAAAATGTAAGACAATTTATATCTTCAGATTCTGTTACACATTATTATCAATCTAAGACCATAGGCTTGTGAAACGCCAACACTATATGTGTAGAATTAGTTCATTAATGATTTCTACATTAATAAAATAATTCTATAACTTAATGATTTTGAAACACACTCATAATAAAAACTAATTAAACAAAAAACCAATAACGCTACAGTGATATACTTTATCACTGGATTGATGTTTACTAAAATGTTATTCCAAGTATAGATTGTAGTCTTTCCTATAATTTAAAGACATCAAATGTTCTTGCAATAGATTATGAAGCAAATTTGTTCTTCAACCTTCAACAAGAAATCGATTTATATAGGTAATCAATACATTTGTCAATGAAATCATATAAAAGACATATAATGAAAACTTGAAAATGATGAAGTAAAAAGAATTAAAATACTAAACTAGAAAGCATGTACATAAAATCAAATACTAAACAGTAAAACAAATATATTTAACTAACTAACTAAAAGAAATATATTGCAACACAGACTAGGTTAGGGCGCCCTTCCCACTGGATTGCATTGCAAGAAGAGTTATATACTACGAAAGAGTCAAACATGAAATCTTCATAACATCAACACATTTGTATGTGTTGATGTTCACAGATTTATAATTGTTATGTTCATAAGTTTGATCCTCTCTGCATACACTATAGACTCCCTACTCTGCATACATATTACATATTTAAAGCAGAAGAGGGAGTTTTAGAAACAAAAACCAATTCCCCTGTTTCACCGGTCAACATAACTTATGCAACCAATTAATGGAAAATAGAAGATGCAACATAAATGCCATGGTAAAAGTTTAGCTTTTCGTTGGTGAACGATAGAATGTATATGTTTATTACGTGATATTGTCATGACATAAAATGCATGAAAACTCCTCTTTCTCCTGGAAACGAACTCGATTTTTCTACACATCTCATTTATGAATACAATTGACTGGAAGTTTGACCAAAAGATAAAACTACCTTTAATTATCCTGCAGTTGATCCAAACAACATAATACCATCTCGGGGCATCTAGAAACAAAATCCATATGGCGTATTTTCTCTTGGAAAAGTAATAGTATGCCAATTGATGATCTAGTTACCACACACACATATATATATATGGGTTAGAGGATATGGAACTATTATAACCATCATTGGAAAAACCAGTTCCAACTCTATTAATTTATCAAAAATAAGAAAAGGCATTAAAAATTGGAAACTTAATACCTTGTGAGCTTGATGTAATTCTTTCCTGGGACAACATGAGTAAATATACTAAAATGAATAGTAAGAAGGTGAAATGAGGGAGTAAAAGGGTTAAAAAGGGAATTCTCGATAGTGAAAAAGGCATCAAAACAAAGGCACTACAAGATGTATGACTGTTGAACAAGTATGTAGTGCCTCATTTGTTTTTAGATTGAATTTATTATTTGAGGGTGTTCTGTTTACAAAATGACCTAATTATTGATATGTGTTATGATGATGAAACTTAAACTCTTTTATAATTATGATTGGATTTAATTGACATAATGGTAGTTTTGAATGAATTTTATTTAAATTTTTATAAGAAACGTGTATGGATAAAATATACATTGATATAATGTAATTGACATTATCGCTTCATATGGTTATGATACATTGAAATGAATATATTTTAGATTATTTTTTTTAGATGCTACTAGTGGTTTACTTAGTGTGATAGGGAAGCCATAGGTGTACATTGACATGGGAGTTCATTATGGAAGTTCATTAACATTATATGGACTCTGAATTGAGTCATTATATGTTATGTGATTAATGATATGCTTTAATTTATGATGTAATTGACATTATTGCTTCAGATGGTTATGATATATTGAAATGAATATATTTTAGATTATTATTATTTTAGATGTTGTTAGTGGTTTAATTAGTGTGATAGGGAAGCCATCGGTGTGCATTGACATGGGAGTTCATTAACATTATATGGTTTCTGAATTGAGTTAATATATGTTATGTGATTAATGATATGCTTTAATTCATGATTATGGAACAATTTGATACATCGGTTTGAGTGTATGAAAGCACGAGGAATATGATTGTTGATTAGTCCACATATGGGTAATGGAATTATATGGAACTGTATAGGGTATCACCAAGAGAGGAGGAACAACATTACTATTTTCACCTACTAGCACTTTTTTTCTTTACCTAGGATGAAAAGGATGTGACACTTTTACTTAGAGGTTTCATGTTTCCATGAAGGTAGACTATTGATTTGTTCACTCATGAGGTTTAGTTGGAGGGTGCACAATAAGGTGAAATCCTTATTCATTACTGACTATTAGTCTCTCAACAAGGTAGTGGTAGAGTTGAGTTAACTTGGTATGAACAACTGCACCATTTCCCCCACCAAAGAAAATAGATGCTTTATGGGAATGAACATGGAACCCTTGGTATTTACTTAAATATAAATATTGAAGGGCATGGAGAATCATGACACCCTTGGTATATATTATAGTCATTAAGTATACATGAAAATATGGTTGATTTAGCATATGGATTTTACGTAGTATGAGAAAAGATAAAATGCATGGTTAATTGATTTATTGAGCATATAGATAAATACATTTCATAACTAAGATAAATATAATAGTTTAATTAAATGCTATAGAAAAATAAATGAATTCTATAATGTGCATGAAATGGAAAATAAATTTAATTTAATTACTTAAAAACTAATTACCAATGCACCCTTGAATCATGGAGAAGAAAGATGAACAAGTAATTCAAATTGAAATAGAAGTGTAGGAAAATAAAGGTAGGATTCTAAGATATTAAAGAGAGTTAATAACTAATGAGCAGGGATGATTTTAGGGGCTAAATTTCTCTCATGGTCCAATTTTCCATGGTTTTTCCCAAAAAATGATTCGCTATTCTAAAAATCATTCGCCCAAATTCTATAGGATAAAACTATTTTACCTTAAAAATAGCCAAAATTGTATACAAACTATATAAAATCCTTAGAAATTTGAATATTTTTACAAAAATATCTCCAAACATTTTATAGTTGGAATATGAAGGATTAGTAAATATTCGCCAAGGTTTCTACATTTTAAAATAAATTTTCATCCTTAAAATCATCCCTGCTAACGAGAGTGGTGACTCCATGTGCACCCACTCAAAAATGAAAAGAGGAGGAGATCAAGGGAACATCTAGGAGTAAAAATAGGAGGTGTATTAGTTGGGTGAATATTAATTACTATTTTATATTTTTAAATAAATAATTACTTGTGCACTTGTGAATATGAGTGACACATGGGTGGGTAAATAATAGGTAATTAGTAAAATAGAAATCTCAGGTATACAATCCGATAAAATAATCTATTCATCACTGGTTGAATTGGATCTCTTTGATTTCATGAAAGAGAATGGCCCTTCTCATGATTCTAAAACCTACACTATTCTAATATTTTCTCTTTCCAAGTTATAGAAGATGGAGGAATCCTTCAAATTATTTGCTGAAATGATGGAATATGGCCACCCGCTAGATGTCGTTGTTTATACCTCTATGATCACAGGTTCAATTACACTTTTTATGATATGGACAAGTGGCTAGAACCACAACTGTAACATCCCTAGTTCTAATCCCTGTGAATTATAATGTAATTGTATCAATGTTAATTAGGCTGGTGAGTCAATGCATTGAGGCGAAGAGGCCATATTGATTTAATGTGGTCGGATATTGAATTCCATATTACAAACATTGAGATAATTAGTAAAACTAATGATCGTTGGCTGTGATATGTAAGAGATGGAGAATGATGGGGGGCTATGATTCCACAAGAGAGAGGGGTCCAAGGGGGAATTATTCATTGGTATTAATCCAACCCACATTTCCTCAAATTATTATCTTTTTGTATAGCCTTCTATTTGTTGATTGAGTGTATGAGAGGCCAATCATTTAAACTCATGTAAGAGGTTGGGTGTGAGTGGTCACATCCCATAGTTATTGGAGAGAATGGGATGAGGTACAATCATCCTTAAGAAGAGTGTGCATCAAGCAAACAAGGAAGAAGATGAATTTTGTATGTAGATTAGGAATAGTTTTTACAAGAAGATTTTGGGAAGAAAAAGAAGGAGAAGAGGGATGGGAAGAGGGTCTGCCAAGATATACTTGAAGGAAACCACTGTTTTTATATGTTTTTATGCTGATACTGAGGCTTGTGTGCTGGTAAAATCGGGCTGCAATCCCATGCTACGCTTTCTTGTTGAGGAAATATCTCAAATCCTTTTGAAGGTTGTTGTGAGAAAACATGAAACAAATGAGAGTTCCTAGAGTTCCCAATTGAGTGATTCCTAGCCAACCAAATTCACTAGTGGCCCTGATAAACGAAAGGTACAACACGAGGGACTCTGAGCAGTGAAGGGGTTACATTCCTTGGGTAGTGCAAGTTGTGGGGAAAAGAGAGAGATGAAGGTTTGGAATTTCTATGAGATTAGAACCTAGGTTTGGGGATGCTTTGTGTGGAGAGTGGGTAGCTAGTGGGCCAAATCTCCTTGTGGACTTGTAACATTGTTGGCAGAGGGGCAGACCTAGGGTTCAACGCTTCAATAGCGCACCAAAAAAAATATAACTACCGGCTCTTTCGGCAACACCTGCGAAGCAGATGAAGTCTCACCCAAGGTAGAGGCAGGGGGGGTTGCAGGACTCAAGTGTCTACAACCTAGGTGGGACACAGATCTGTGATTACACACTTCAACAAAGTACTTAGCCAATAGTATGCATTCAATTATGATTATTATTCACATCACATATTAACCCTAATTGTAGATCAACACAGTAGTAATCAATATTAAACACATCTAAGCATTCAACACATAACATCAAAGAAGATCTAGCATTTTTTCATATATCAAGCACTAAGCATCAATGAATCTACCTATCATACATCCAAAATAGCGCACTAAGAAAATATAAACATAACCATCATGAACACATAGCACAAAGTACAATAACACAAGATATACGTGTTTCACCCCAGTGTGTGGATATGCCCACCAACTCTTCTTCTTATTTATTAGCTTCTTCCAATCTTCGTACATGCACCAAGCCACAGATCCAACTCTGCAAAGGACATGAGATCTGTGTGCACGTCGCCAAATCCTCCTTCTTCGGATTAGGTCAAGGCACAAAGCCAACTATAACCACTTGCACTTAGCTCTTCAAGTCTCACATACCTTATGCACAAAGCATTCACAACTATTCACACTTAGCAACCCTCACAGGTTCTTGCACAAAGTCGATCAGAACTACTAACCTACTAACTCCTTCACTTACATCACCTAGATACTTATTTATACATTACAAAAAGGGGCCTAAGCATGGGTAAACCCATGGGCTGACATCCCATACCTGTTACATTAACCCTAAAATCCCAAAAATCCCACAAAAAGGGCGAGATCCCGTGATCTACTCTTTTCCTAGGCGCTCCATCTTCGACCAACCTATCAAAGTCCCAAAAATGGTCAAACATGACTAGTGTTTCCTCAAAACCAGGTCAAGGGCCAACATTCACCTGTGACTCTTCCCGAGTCACTCTGATCTGGGCAACATTGCCTCCAAGGCCTCAATCTTAGCTCGCACTCCCTCAACTTGCTGCTTCACCAGAGCCTCCTGCTTGGCAAACTCTTGAAGTACTTTCTCGATGATAGACCCTTCCAGGGGTTGTTCTACTATTGTGAACACATGTTCTAGTTGTGCACCTTGTCCCTCGATCTCTTCAAAAAGTGTGTAGGCTGCATCCTACACTGAATGGAGTTTCTATGTCACCTCCATAACTCGGCTCTAGATTGCAGTGACCTGCTGTTGAACTGCACGCTTCTCCTGAGACCTTTTCATCTTCTCAACGGTCGTAAGTTTTTTTAGTTGTGCTTGCACAATCGATGTCTGTTGCTTCACATCCTAGAGTTGTTCCTCTAATCTCCTCATCTCCAGGGCTTCTGCAAGGCACTCATAAGTTTGCGCACTTTAGTTACTAAGTTGCTTGAATTCTGAGGCAAACGCCCCGATTCTTTCAACTGTGCTCCAGGCAATTTCATCCCTTTGATCTCGTACTTCTTGCGGAGCGCTAAGCACTGCTTGAACTTATATCTTTTCTACTCATTCGTGAAGATGTTGAATAGCCTCAATGAGATTTCCCACTTGGCTCTCGGTTGTCTTTTATTCCATCTTTGTTAGTTCCGACACAGAGCGAAGTGCTCGAGTCACAAATTCCTTGACAATAGTCTTCTCTACGAGTAGTTGGTCTTTCTCTTTCTGGGTTTTCTCTCTGTTCTCCTCAGACTTCGGTCTAATGTCATCTTTTTCTTGCTGTGCAACTTGAAGTTTCTCTCAGATATCCTCCTTTTCTTTCTTCAAGGCCTTTGTGGCCTGCTCGTTTTCTTCTTGGGATCGTCGAAGGAGAGCCTCTGTTTCCTCTACTAATCTTCGCAATTGGGTGGGCTTGAATATCTCAGTTTACAAAAGTGGTCCTGGTGAGGCATTCAACAGATTAAATAAGCAATGTCATAATATATTCCTCAGACGAGCAGGAATGCCTCAATCAATACGATTCCATCCATTGTGGCATAGTCTTGATGGTCCGATGGAGATATTTCCGGTAATAAATGTGTTTCTAACCATTCTGGAGTGTCACTCTAACGGCCGAGAAACCTCCAATGGTCATATATCTTCATCATGGCGAAGTTCCATTATGTGTGGTTCTACTATTCCGACGAGATTCAATTTCTCCGAGCCTGCCTTCTCCGAATTCATCCCTAAAAATTCTTATAGTTTTTCTAAATTTTCTTTCTTCTTAATGAGCTTTATTACCTTATTTCCTATGATCTGAGTCTCAGATTCCTCTTTCCATTCGTATTCTTATTTTCTCTTAGCGTAGTAACTTTGCACTGCTGAGGGTCTTTCAAAGGGATCAAATGTAATATCTCTTCTCTTATTACTTCTGGGGTAGGTGCTCTTCTCTCCTGCATGGATAGGGTTTTCAAGACTTCCTATGTTCTTTCAACTTCGACAGCTAAGTCTCTGGCCCTCAATTGCTTCGACTTGTCCTCTTGTTCTTGTACTAGTCTCTCTATTTTCCTAGCCATGAAGTCCCTTAATTATTGTTTTTTGAACAATTTGTTGGCACAGGGACAGACCCAGGGTTCAACACTTCAACAGTGCACCAAAAAAACCCTAACTACTGGCCCTTTTGGTAACACATGTGAAGCAAATGAAGTCTCACTTGAGGTAGAGACAGGGGGTGTTGTAGGACTCAAGTGTCTACAACCTAGCTGGGTCACAGATCTATGATTACACACTTCAACATAACACTTAGCCAATAGTATGCATTCAGTTATGATTATTATTCACATCAGATATTAACCCGAATTGTAGATCATCAAAATAGTAATCAATATTAAACACATATAAACATTCAACACATAACATCAAAGAAGATATAGCATTTATTCATATATCAAGCACTAAGCATCAATGAATCTACCTATCATACATCCAAAATAGTGCACCAAGCAAATATAAACATAACCATCATGAACACATAGAACAAAGCACAATAACACAATATATATGTGGTTCACCCTAGTATGGGTCTACTTCCACCAACTCATCTTCTTCTTTATTAGCTTCTTCCAATCTTGGTACATGCACCAAGCCACAGATCCAACTCCATAAAGGACAAGAGATCTGTGCACAGCTCGCCAGATCCTCCTTCCCCAGATTAGGTCAAGGCACAAATCCAAATACAACCACTTGCACTTAGATCTGCAAGTCTCACATGCAGTATGCACAAAATATTCACAACTATTTGCACTTAGCAACCCTCACAGGTTCTTGCACAAAGCCGATCAGTACTAGTAACCTACTAACTCCACTTACATCACCTAGATACTTATTTATACATTACAAAAATGGGTCTAAGCATGGGTAAACCCATGGGACAACATCCCATACCTATTATGTAAACCCTAAAATCCCAAAAAGACCGCAAAAAGGGAAAGATCCCGCAATCTCCTCTTTGCCTAGGTGCTTTGTCTTCGACCAACCTGTCGAAGTCCCAAAAATGGTCAAACATGAATAGTGTTTAGTAAAAACCAGGTCAAGGGACAACAAACATCATCTTGAGGGTGGCTTGCTGATGTGATAAAATGATATGTGGTGCCTATGGCTAGGAGGTTCATCCTTCGTTTGCATCTAGTTGGTTAGTCATTAACAGATACACATTTTTTTTTTATGTTCTTATGTTAAATTCCTCTGTGTAAATAGTTTATACAAATGTTATGTGTTTAATGTTTCTTGAAAAATTATATTCATGTTAATATATGTTGTTAGATGCATCTAGAACTGTAGTATCAGTTAAATGGTCAAATATGTGTGTGATCTACAACTGGTAAGATATAGGAATTCATTTAGTAGTGAACCTTAATAATTTAATGAGTGTATGCATGTAATGTTGCTCAATTGCGCATTGGGTATGTTACATTATGGTATTAGAGATTCTGGTTCAAACACTAGGCTTGTATGGACTCGAACTAGAGCGTGTTGGTGAAATTCGTTGTTGTAGACCTTGTCTGTGAACGATTTGGGGAGAAAAATACTATGTTTTAGAGACAAATACCAAAATTTCGTGAGAGAAGTTTGATTTTTAATGGACGCCTATAGAGTTACAGGTAGTTTGGAGAATCAACAACTGAGATCATATTTGATCTCATGATTGACGACTGAGATTCATCATGATAAATTTTAAAAAATTAAAAAAATCCTAAGGATTCGACCATTTGAAACGTTGACGGGATCAATGACTGGGATCAAATTGGGGGTTGTGAAAGGAATTTCTCAAGGATCAATTTCACAAATGTAGGGTCAGGATAGACTCTATAGGGATTGTTTGGGTCATGTCGATCCCTCGAAATTACCTTTTCCCTATTATATATTTTGTGCTTTGTAGAGGAAATGTTCTTCCTTCAAACCGTTTTCTTATCCAAGTGACCTTAAGCTCGAGTCCACAAAATTAACCAAATATTGGATAAAATTTAAGAGTATATCCGTCTGGGGCTTGTCAAGGTTCCATATGATCGGGGTACTAGAACCCTACACTATGCTCAAAGGGAGCTAAGCCTTCTGAGCTTCGAGACTTCGGAGGTTCGGAGCTCCGAGATGTTAGAACTTTGCAACACTCTAATACCATCAAAGGCAACCTACTGACATAGTTACCAGAGTGTTTGACTGAAAAATAGTAGTTTCCTATCCATTGGCATTGTTAGAGTAGTTTATTTAGGGAGAGAAGTTTGAGGAATAAGGAAGAGAGAAACAAATGAAACAAACAATTAAGTAATGGACCAAAGAAGCAATGTGCACCGATAATTAAGGAAAATCAATGTGAGGAAAAGAAGAATCAAAGAAAGGAATGGTTGGATTGAAGACCAACCTCGCGCAAAAAATTATTATGTGGAAAAACCTAATCCACTAGGGTTAGGGTTTTGGGTTATGATGTAAAAGGTTTTTAACCCAGTTTTGGTAGTATAAATATATGATGTATAAGGTAGCTAGGGGATATCTATCTGATCTTTTTTGTAGAGAGTTTTGGAGCAAATTACTGAGTAATTTTTGGAGATGAGTCTATTTTTGAATTTCTAACTAAGGTTCAGGTCGCAAGTTGTGGATCTTGGTGCGACACTGGTCAGCCTCACAAGCTTATGATGTAATGCACATAACATAATATTTTGATGAATAATAATAATAATAAAAAGAATATCTTTTTGTACATAGCCTGAGGGGGGGTGAACCACAGTAAAACATGGTGTCTCTATGTGTGTTTCCCTTGTGAGTTTATTTTATATGATTTATGATGGATGAGTAAGTAAATGAATGAATCTGTTAAGGTTAAGTTGTAGCGCGCACTAGATTAGACATATTTTTTGAAGGATGAATGTTAAAGGATAAACGAATGGTAGATATGAATGATGATATGGTATTCTGGTGAATATTGAAGTATAAGTTGATAGTTATTCCTAAAATCCCATGAGTAACATCCCTTCAATGATTGCAAACATCTAGGTCATGCAGTCAACCATAAGTCATCTCGGGTGAGACTACACTGTGCACTCTGTGCACAGTGTTTCCTTCTAGTTTACTAGAGGGGTCGATGGTTTCTAGGGTTTTGTTGGAGAACTAAGGTATAACCCAAGTCATCCCATACATCCAATAGTCATGGGATTTAGTCACAAATTAATGAGGGATATAGATCTGAGGATATTCAGAATCTTTCCTGATCCTTGGATACACGTCATGGTCGAATTTGGAGTTGACTCACTCCAGGAGTATGCTAGCACCATTATACTTATCCATTCATATCACCTCTAGAATTAATGTGCTTTGGATTGTCTTCACCATTTGCAGACTATATTTCAGTGATAACACTCTTGAATGTCGAAGTCGTGAAGTAACAAGGGCCATAGATCAAAGGATCATCGGTATCCTACTTGGTCGTTAGATCAATCCTAGTGGAAGGAAAAATTAAGCAATAATGTTGACCGATAGTAAGAGGTCATCCCTACCTTTATGACCTTTTCAGTAGGTAATCCTCCAGGACTTAAATGGGTTAATACCTGTAAGGGAAGAAAAGTCATGAAGTAACGCGAAATGGCGATCTAAGGATGCTTTGAGACCCATTCTGACCATCATATGTGGAATACAGTCATTCGAATTTGACCACTCAGGGTGTGAAATATTTTGGAATGGCCGGAATCCCCGAATTTCGAAATCACGAAGAAATGAGGGTCGTAAATCTAAGGATCCTTCGAGACCCTTCTCAACCGTTAGATCGGTTATAGTATAAGGATAGAGTAAGAAATATTATTAACCATCATATCGATGATGGTCTAATTTTAGATTGGTCTTCTAATTCAAGAACTGTATGTGTAGGATGAATATTAAATAATTGCAATTGTTCCATGGTTTTCTTAGTAATTATATTGATTGTTTCCCTTAAATAAATTAAGTTATTAGGAACAAGAATACCATTGATATGAACTTAAACAATTGGATTTATAGGATCAACATATTTTTCTATAAAAATCTCCAGGACATTAAATCTACTAATATTTCCATGAATTGAATAGTTTTTGGTTCAATTTTATTCCTTCCAGTTTTTTTCAAACATAGTTCCCTAACTATTTTTCCATAAATTGGAATATCCTAGATAGCTTGTAGTAAAGGAAATTTAATACAAACATTCTTCAATTCAATGATTAGATCAAATTCAGAGTGTACAATAGGGTTTTCCAAATTCAACTTCTTTGGATAGGGAGGTGAATTGGATGACTAGGGTGGCTCTATATTTGGAGAAGTTTTCTTTGTTGGAATACCATTATTCAAGCTAAAGTTTGTTGAACTGAGCACTTCTCCCAAGACCTTTTCATCTTCTCAATGGTCGTAAGTTTCTTCAGTTGTGTTTGCATAGTCGATGTCTATTTCTTCACCTCCTCGAGTTGTTCCTCTAATCTCCTCAGCTCCAGGTCTTCTGCAAGGTGCTCATAAGTTTGCACACTTCAGTTATGATGCAGGAGCATCTACACTTCATCAAGCGAGCCAGCGCGTGGAGTAAAGAACATACAGCTGGATAGCGCCAGCACATACATTTTTGAATCACTTTGAAGATTTGTTGCGCCGCCATTTAAATGAAGGCATTCAAAGCCGGGTGCACTTGTAATATATTATAGATAGGAAGACATTTAATAGTTTAATGCTGGTAGATAGGAATTAACTGTAGATTAGACAGTTTTACTTTCAAGAGGGAAAACGGAATATAGGAACCCTCCTTGTATCATTGTATAATTCATTCAGCATTGGCAAGAGAGAGCAGAGCAGAGAGTTTTGTGAAGAAACACCATGTACAGACATTGAATTAATAAGAGAGCTTTGATTCAATTCCATGGATGTGTTTGATCTCTGTGTGTTTTTGATACTATGCCTTTGCATGTTTGCTTCTTTTTATGCTTATCTTCTATATGCTGCATATGTGATTGTGTATCAGGTTCGAAACCTGAGAGAATGAGTTCCAATTGCTTCTCTGTTTGAGCCGGGAGATTCCTGCATAGAGGGCAGTCGAATTCCTCCGCATAGAGTGCGTTGAGGAGGCCAAACAGTTGAACTTTTGTTCTCATTTTGCCCAGAGTGAATTGGGTTGTTTGAATCATGCAGGTGAGTGCAGGTTGGACGTGAAGTCTTAGTAGCAAGTCTGAGAAAAGAAAGATCGGGGTTGTTGTGACTGTGAAAGCGCAGAACTTGGGGGATTTCAAGCACTGTTGGGAGTGGTTGAAAGTCGAGCACAGGAAGTGCGTGAAAGTTCTCTGAAGGCGTCAGAGGAACAAAGCTCAAGAGGGATAGTTCCTTGCAAGTATCGTGGGGACAGACCCAGGAGGAGCGTGAACAGAATCAAGCTTGGGAGCCGGAGGATTCTCAAGAGGAAGAGAATCGACGACTTGGATTTATTGTGGAGAATCACGAAATCCCACAGACTGTCAGATCGCGGAGGAATTGCGAGGGGGTTAACTCGCAGGTGTACGAAGGACCCCATTGCCATCGAGTATCGGCATATCGGGGTTGGCGAGTGCAAGACTTACATGCATGTCGAAATCGCGAATAACGATTTCCCGATTTAGCGGGAGCCGTCGATCATCGAAGGGATAGGTGGCACAAATCCGGAGCATCGGGGTTTTGGCATTTGGGGTTTTCAGCAGTAGGGAAATTTATCATCGTGGATCCGCAATCCGCGAAGTCCCGAGGTGACATGGCATCGTGGGGCCCCGAGAGTGAGTGGGGTACAGGTGGCGTTGTAGCGAGGACTCGGCACCTCGACGTTCAGGGTTTGGAGAGTCAAGTGGTTGGCATCGCCAGCGGAGATATCCCAAGGTTTGACTGTTGACTATCGGCATTCGAGGTTCGGTGTTTGAATAGCAAGGGAACCTTGCTGCGAGTTTCGTGATATCGCGAGGTCCGATTCCCCGAATCGCGAAGGGGGAGATCGCCGAGAAGTATCCTGTGGGTGACGAAGACTCCCGAGAGGAGTTGGAAGAGCTTGGACTCTTCGAGCGTGTGTAAGAAGGTCCTGGTGGGAGTGACCGTGTCGTCGAGGGTGGCAGGTTGCGTCAAGTTACTGAGTTGCTTGGATTCTGAGGCAAATGCCCTAATTCTTTCTACTGTGATCCTGGCAGTTTCTTACCTTTGATCTCATACTTCTTGTGGAGTGCTAGGCACTGCTTGAAGTTATATCTTTTCTACTTGTGCCTAAAGCTGTTGAATGGCCTCAGCAAGATTTCCCACTTGGCTCTCGGTTGTCTCTTATTCCATCTGTGTCAGGCCCGACATAGAGAGAAGTGATCTAGTCACAACTTCCTTGATAATAGTCTTCTCTACGAGTAGCTGGTCTTTCTCTTTTTGCGTTTTCTCTCTGTCCTCCTCAAACTTCGCTCTAATGTCATCTTTTTCTTGTTGTGCAACCCGAAGTTGCTCTCGGATATCCTCCTTTTCTTTCTTCAAGGACTTTGTGGCCTGCTCCTTTTCTTCTTAGGCTCATCGAAGGCGGGCCTCTATTTCCTCTCCTAATATTTGCAATTAGGTGGGATTGAATATCTCAGTTTACAAAAGTGGTCCCGGTGAGGCATTCGACAGATTAAATAATAAATGTTGTAACAGATTCATCCAACAGGTAGGAATGCCTCAATCAATACGATTCCATCCATTGTGGCACATTCTCGACGGTCCGATGGAGATATTTACGGTAATAAATGTGTTTCTAACCGTTCTGGAGTGTCATTCTAACGGTCGGGACGCCTCCAACGGTCATATATCTTCATCATGGCGAAGTGCCATTCTGTGCGGTTCTGCTATTCCGACGAGGTTCAAGTTCTGTGAGTCTGCCTTCTCTGAAGTCGTCCCTAGAAATTATTATAGTTTTTCTAACTTTTCTTTATTCTTAAAGAGCTTTCTTACCTTCTTTCCTATGATCTGAGTCTCAGATTCCTCTTTCCATTCATATTCTTATTTTCTCTTAGCGTAGTAACTTCGCACTGCTGAGGGTCTTTCAAAGGGCTCAAATGTAATATCTCTTCTCTTATTACTTCAGGGGAAGGTGCTCTTCTCTCCTACATAGATAGGGTTTCCAAGAATTCTTGTGTTCTTTCAACTTTGACAGCTAAGTCTCTGGCCCTTAGTTGCTTCGACTTGTCCTCTTGTTCTTGTACTAGTCTCTCTATTTTCCTAGCCATGAAGTCCCTTAATTCTTGCTTTTTGAACAATTTATTGGCATAGGGGCAGACCCAGGGTTCAACACTTCAACAGTGCACCAAAAAAACCCTAACTACCAGCCCTTTCAGCAACACCTGCGAAGCAGATGAAGTCTCACGTAAGGTAGAGGCAGGGGGGGTTGCAGGACTCAAGTGTCCTCAACCTAGCTGGGACACAAATATGTGATTACACACTTCAACATAACACTTAGCCAATAGTATGAATTTAGTTATGATTATTATTCACATCATATATTAACCCTAATTGTAGATCAACACAATAGTAACCAATATTAAACACATATAAACATTCAACACATATCATCAGAGAAGATCTAGCATTTTTTCATATATCAAGCACTAAGCATCAATGAATCTACCTATCATACATCCAAAACAGTGCACCAAACAAATATAAACATAACCATCATGAACACATATCACAAAACACAATAACACAATATATATGTGGTTCACCCTAGTGTGGGGCTACATCCACCAACTCTTCTTCTTCTTTATTAGCTTCTTCCAATCTTGGTACATGTACTAAGCCACAGATCCAACTCCGCAAAGGACAAGAGATCTTCTCACACCTCGCCACATCCTCCTTAGCCAGATTAGGTCAAGGCACAAATCCAACTACAACCACTTGCACATAGATATTCAAGTCTCACATACAGTATGCAAAAAATATTCACAACTATTCACACTTAGCAACCCTCGCAGGTTCTTGCACAAAGCCGACCAGAACTAGTAACCTACTAACTCCACTTACATCACCTAGATACTTATTTATACATTACAAAAAGGGGAATACTCATGGGTAAACCCATGGGTCGACATCCCATACATGTTACATAAACCCTAAAATCCCAAAAAGCCTGCAAAAAGGGCGAGATCCCGCGATCTCTGCTTCGCCTAGGTGCTCTGTCTTCGACCAGCCTGTCGAAGTCCCAAAAATGGTCAAACATGACCATTGTTTCCTAAAAACCAGGTCAAGGGACACCACACATCATCTCGAGGGTGGCTTGTTGATGTGAGAAAATGATATGTGGTGCCTATGGCTAGGAGGTTCATCCTTCATTTGCATCTAGTTGGTTAATCATTAACAGATACACAATTTTTTTTATGTTCTTATGTTAAATTCCGCTATGTAAATAGTTTATACAAATGTTATGTGTTTAATGTTGCTTGAACAATTATATTCATGTCAATATACATTGTTAGATGCATTTAGAACTGTAGTATCAGTTAAATGGTCAAAGATGTGTGTGATCTACAGCTGGTAAGATATAGGAATTCATTTAGTAGTGAACCTTAATAATTTAATGAGTGTATGCATGTAATGTTGCTCAATTTCGTATTGGGTATGTTACATTATGGTATCAGAGATTCCGGTTCAAACACTAGGCTTGTATGGACTCGAACTTGAGCGTGTTGGTGAAATTCGTTGTTGCAGACCTTATTTGTGAACGATTTGGGGGAAAAAATAGTATGTTTTAGAGACAAATACCCAAATTTCATGAGAGAAGTTTGATTTTTAATGGACGCCTATAGAGTTATAGGTAGTTTGGAGAATCAACAACTGAGATCATATTTGATCTCATGATTGACGATCGAGATTCATCATGATAAATTTTTAAAAAATAAAAAAAATACTAAGGATTCGACCATTTGAAACGTTGACGGGATCAATGACTGGGATCAAATTGGGGGTTGTGAAAGGAATTTCTCAAGGATCAATTTCACAAATGTAGAGTCGGGACAAACTCTATAGGGATTGTTTGGGTCATGTCGATCCCTCAAAATTACCTTTTCCCTATTATATATTTTGTGCTCTATAGAGGAAATGTTCTTCCTTCAAACCATTTTCTTATCCAAGTGACCTTAAGCTCGAGTCCACAAAATTAACCAAATATTGGATAAAATTTAACAGTATATCTGTCCGGGGCTTCTCAAGGTTCCATATGATCGGGGTTTATGCTCAAAGGGAGCTAAGCCTTCTGAGCTTCGATACTTCGGAGGTCAAGAGCTCCGGGATGTTAGAAGTTGACCACTCAAGGTGTGAAAGATTTTGGAATGGCCGGAATCCCCGAATGTTGAAATGACGAAGAAACAAGGGTCGTAAATCTAAGGATCCTTCGAGACCCTTATCAACCATTAGATCGGTTATAGTATAAGGATAGAATAAGAAATATTATTAACCATCATATCGATGAGATGAATTTGGGATCTATGTGGACTATAGTTCAAGGATCCGTTGGGATATTTTCCCAATCGTTTGATCAACTAAGTGGGAGGAAAACATAAGTACTTCGGTGAAGTGTTACTTTATGAATTCGGGAACTTCAGAAATCCAGGAGATTCGAAGATATATGAAGAGTAGTTAAGAGTCGAAGTGTCGAAGTGCCAAAGGATGGAGTACGTGGAGAGGAATTCCAGAACATCAAAACTTCAAGACTTTGGGAGATTTGAGGATGTAGGAAGATGCATTAATTCCCGAAGCACTGCATTTTCCTTGTCGAAGTGTCCAGCTTCAATAAGATGTGTAGTAAAGAAAAACCTCATACATCCATCACAACTAATGATTAATAGAGAGGTGTCAATGATCAAGGCTTGGAGGTGACCAATATTTTCCAGAGTTGTAGGAAGTGGAGATCAAAGCGACCTTCAAGGACATAGATCAACGAAGGAGAGCGAAAGCACAATTTGAGGTTGTAAGGGCGTTAATTTTTAGGAGTTCATGCAATTTAAGCTTGACCATCCATTGTTTGAGAGATATGTCAAGACAAGAGCTATGGATGTAGTAAGTAAGGAGTTAATGAATAGTCATGTTGGAATGCGCAAGCCATAGATCTCACAATGAGATCAAATCATGACCATTAGATCAAGAGCCAAGTGAGAGAGAATCAGTTGATCTAATTGGAAAACCATGGAGAAATATTGATTATCGAACCAAAAGTTTAAAATATCTTGAGCAATGATCGAAGTGCATATGGGATGTGAAGTCGGTTGTTGATCGATGTGGAATCCCTTAGACATTGACGAGAGGAGGGATTCCGTCATGATAATATTATGCTAATGTCACAGGCCTATGTGTATGAGGAAGCCATGTGGAAGTGTATAAATGGACAAGGTATTAAGGAGTGGTCCCGATCAAGATTAAGGGTTGAAAAGGAGAATTATGCTTTTGTGATTCCGTGAGTCTGTGATTTCGTGAGTCCGAGAAGATGAAAAATGGATCAATGTTGGGATTTTTTGGATGGACTTATGAAAAGGATAATTATGCTTGCGTGAGTTTGCAAGTCCACGAGTCTATGAGTATGCAAGTCTGCGAGTTCGTGAGTTTGTGAGTCCACGTAGATGGAAAAATAATATAAGTGTTGAGACTTTTCGAGCAGACTCATGAAAGAAAGAATTATAATACATTATGGATCAAAATTTTACATAATTTCATGGATCTTGTTAATTATTTTACCCTCACAAATTTTGTTGGCTGCGCATTTTACAGAATTAGAAGTATCACAAGATGGATTCAAGCCTTGGATTGAATATCAAAATATTGGAATTATGGAAGAAGTAGGTAGAAGTCAGTTGAGGTAATAAAGAGCTACATGGAAAGTAATGAAAAGTGGAATTGAAATCCATGAACCATGTAATTACTTGATGTAAATATTTTTCTAAATGGCATCAAAGTTTGGAGAAACCTTCCCAATGGTGGAGATTGAATGGATTGCAAAGGAACATAAATAGATATTTTTACATAAGGTACTAACCCAACAAGTAAAGAATGCCATTACATGCACAATAAGCAAGGAGGACTCCATGACCTTGAAGATAGAAATATAGTAAGGGAAACAAATCTTGTTGGAAGAGAAGGAGAAATGATATCATGAGATGAGGTGTGACTTATGGCTGGATCAGTCATATCTATGAGAAATAAAGGGAATGTAGGAAGAAGGAATTTTTAGATATGATCTAGCAACTCATGTCTAAAATTATACAAGTAAGGAATATTCCTCTATTATTAGAGTGCGTAGTAAAAGCAAGGTACAGGTGAAAATGGAAAATAGTGGCATTTCCATTGGATTAGGGTGGTATTGAATGGCCAAAGAGTGCTTCACAACAAATCACTCAATGAAGTGAAGAGACATATTTAATATTGAGAAAATCCATTGGTGGAAAAGAAAATTAGAAATAAGTCATGAAACAAGTATCTCAAAATGTTGAAATGTCAGCCAATGATAATGGTATTCCAAGGCCAGTTTGGTAAAGAAAAGTGGGAAGTGGTTAATTAGATTGCAGTGTTAATGTTTAGCTGGAATAGTGCATGTTACAAGACTATGAATAATGAGAATTTAACCAAAGGATGATTGGACAAGATTCTTTGCATAACGTAGTTGTGAGATGGAAGCACTAGTAGACCAGCCAGTGGCTAGAACTGTAGAATGACCAAGTGAGGCTTGGCTAGTAGGTGAGGAATAGGGTCCAGTGGTGCACAGTTGAGAAAAATAGTAGCGTGCAGGGTAGCAAGGTTCTACATAAATTCAAAGACATCCATCTGAAAAAATAAATCTAAATAATTGATTAACATGAAATAGATAGGCATTGGAGAGTGTGATAGAATTGATGCATGATGCTTAGAATAAAGTTAGAATGCATGTTCATAAAATATTCATGAAAGATCAAATGTTGGGTGTATATTGATGTGTGTTTGTGCAAGTAAACATGTTTGAATATGTTGGTGGCATGATTATAGACTAAGAGTACTCTCTCTCTCTCTCTCTCTCTCTCTCTCTATATATATATATATATATNAAGTAATGATGTTATGATATTTGAATAAAACTAATGATGGATTTTGTATCCAGGAAACATGATTATAGAATGGCTATATTGTTGCTTATGGTATCCATCCATATGAAGAAAAATGAGGATGGTGAAAATGTTGACCATTAAAATTAGTGAAGGGAGTCAACAAGCTCTACAAATGTAAATAGATTAGGTAGAATCAAGTAAATTCATAACATCCATGCATGTATGCATTTGGGGTTGTCATAATGTATAAATTTTGAAGGGAATGAAGGTAAGAATTATCTCATTCTAATATCAATATTTGAATCGATGAATAGGTAGGAGGTATTGAGTATGAAAATATCATTTATTGCTTGAATGCATTTATGGGAAACTTAATTGCATATTGTGTTATGTCGGTTAGTAATTCATAACTGATTTAAGTCGAAAGACATTACACCTTTTATAACAATGAACACCATTTGAGATGGTCATGTGTGAGGTCTTGTTGAGTTTTGATATGGAAATACTATAGTGCCATCCAAGTGCATAATGGTTATTCCCTATGTAACTAATCTTTGGATTGCAACCTTTTTGCCTACACTAAATAACACTAAGGGATGATGTTCCTAGTGTTGTGTATGGGTTGAAGAGGAAGGTATCCAAAGGATCAGATGGGTTGTGGGGAGCAGTTTGGATGGTGTATTGAGGCATGGGACATACCTTCCAACTCACATGGTGGAATACATGACATGAACATCCTATATTTTAGAATCAATGCAATGATTCATTGTGTAGATGTGGCCAATATTATTGGCACATTTATTTTATTTATTGGTAAAGTTGATTGCACTATAAAAATATTGATGTGTTGATAATGCATGTACAATGAATGATAGTTTCATTCTAGATAATATGATGAATGGTAGAATTCCATTTTAATGTGAATAATGGTTGGAAATGATTGAATTGTTGGGTAGATAAAATTTTGATATCATTTCATGAACTACTAAAAATATGCATGAGTGCTAACAATCTTGTTTGGATGCAAGAAAGTTGAGGAAATTGCAGAAAAAATGGTATTGGATATGGAAATGGTGTATTCCCATAAGGAATATTGATATCTACAGCTATAAGAACCGAACATAATGAGCAGAAATATCATGCGTGGGAATTCTTATTTCACGTATAACCAAATTTGATAAATTAATAATTGAAAATTGTTACGATATACTAACAATTTGTTGGGATGCATGGAATTGAGAAAATTGGAGGGGAAATGGTCTTCAATATGGAAAAGATGTAATCCCATAAGAAAGATTGATATCTACTGTTGTAAGAGACAAATAATTATGAGAAAAAAGACTCATGTTTGGGAAATTTTGTTTTCCTGTGTAAAATAGATTTGAAATTTTATAATTATCTGATGATGTCTCATATTAAGTTGTATGCATGTAATGCAGATGGGATGATTTCTACAAGTTATATATTTCTAGTGGAATTCTAGCAACAAGTTGTCGTTTTTCTACATGGGAACACCTTGGAAAATGATGGATCACTTGAGGAACTGTAGAATAGTGAAAGGGATGCCTAAGCCTAGAGGGTGAGTTGGACTGTCGAAGAATCAGGTTGTCATGACTAAAGATTGAACTCTCATGTGAGTTCCACTATCGAAGAACTATGTTGGCAGGACCGAAGAGTGAACTCTTGTGAGAGTTTCACTATTGAAGAACGAGGTTGTTAGTCCTAAAGAGTGAACTCTTTTGTGAGTCACACTATCAAAGAACCAGGTTGTCATGCCTGAAGAGTGCACTCTTGTGTGAGTCACACTGTAGCAACATGGTTGTTGCTGATTATTTTATTGATATTCTTCCTAACAGTGAGTCCCTTGAGTTCCTAGTAATGATATTCCTAGTTACTTATGCCAAAGACACACTGATAAATGAATGGTGCAGCCCAAGGGACTGATGATAGTGAAAGGGGCACATTCCTTGGGTCAACCTTGATAAATGAATGGGACACCATTCCTTGGGTGGGGAAGGTCAATGCTAAAAGAGTTGGTGGAAATTGGGATAATTGTAGGAGTGTTATCACCATGATTTTCATAGCTAAGGACATAGGTTTGTCAAAAAGTTTGTAAATTCATATTTTGGTCTTTGAAAGACTAGATTATTCCTAATTGAGTCATAATGTGTGTGTGTGTGGTTTGTCTCATGAGATGGTTCAATGTCCTTGGGTCATTGTTAAAATAAAAAGAAAGATGCATGTCAAAAGGGAGTCAAGTTATAGGTCTAAGTCAAAGGGTTTTTGTGTCTATTTCATAATACATCATTACATATCATGAAAGACAAGAAATTATTAAAGGATGTTTACCACATGAAATAATTTGAAAAGTTCCTTGGTTTTCTGATTTGAAATAATTTCACAAGGTGGGAAGTGGTATGTCAAGGTCGAGTCATAAGTCTAGGAGGGAAAGTATTTTCAAAGTGTATCAATAATCATCATACATGTGATTAAGTCACTAAAATGGTGATGATCATATATCATGTCATTTGTACCTTGGCAAATGAAAAAATGTGTGCTGTGTGCAAACGCGCTGCGCAAGCTACTTGGATGATTTTGGAAAGTCTGATCATAAAAAAATGGTTACTTTTCCCTTTCAAATATCTTCTTATCATCTCTTGCATGCATATTTTCCACCTTGTATCCATTTACATGCATCTTTGACCTATGAATCAATCATTTCCTCTTAAGAAAGCTCCAATAATCCTCTACTACTCAAACCAGTTGCTCGTTATGCAAATCCAGTGCAAGTTCCCTCGCTACACAAGCTCTCTGTAACATTCTTCTCTACACAAATTTTGTTGCAGTTTATCTCACTATGCATCCCATATTTACTTGTTTGTTGTGTAAAAACCATTAAATCCTATTTTTTCCATGATATTATACTTTCTCTATAGTTTGCCTCTCATACAATGAAAGTTTTTTATGATAATTTAAGCAAACCCTAGACTTGCTAATTTGTTGTGCAGGTTTCCTGCTTAGTTTTGAAGACTTTTATTCTTGTAATAGTTTCGATTTAATCTTGCAAAAAATCCATAAAGATATGACAACAAAGGAGAAGAAGAAGTACAGGGGAGGAAACGTGCTGAGGTATGAGCCACAAAGTCTAAGTATGGTGAATTCATACCTTACATTCAAAATTTCTTTTGAGCAGGTCGGGTGCATGAGGCTTTGTGAGAAGATCCAAGGTATAACCTGCAGTTAAGAAAAGAGTTTTCCCTAAATTATAATGGTGTCCAGACAACAATTGTCGAGGTCATTTTTCCAGTGTCACAGGAGACAATAGTTTTTGCAACATAGATTCCAATCCAAGGAGAAAAATGGTTTAAATGTATGCCTCTTGATCCTGTGTTTTATACTGATTTCCTCAAGCCCAAGTACAAAAAACAAAGAAGATTGGTGCCACTATCCCCAGGGAGTATGTTTTGGATCCCTATGAGAAGATGTTGAGGGTAATCCAAAGGTATTTCACTTGTGAGGGTAGGTTTGACAGGGTATACTAGTACCATGTAAGACTCCTCATGCATGTCATAGGAAGGATCCCCCTAAACTTACCTTTTTACATGTATAAAAGCTTAGTTAAAATGGAAGATAAACTCCAAGATAACGCTGACTAACTTAAGAGTAGCTTGTTTCACTTTTCCTTGGTGAAGAATCTAGTGGTTGAGGATCTTAGAAAACTAAACAGGGACTAGGATTCCTTCTTAGCCTCATCCAATACCCCCCTAGACCCCAAAGGAGATACCCCCTTGTCTTCTGAAAGATTGGCCTCTAACATCTTAGATGGAAAAGGAAGAAGTGTTGCATAATAGGGAAAGGGAAAAGGAAAAGAGATTGAGGGACCTTCACCAAGATAGCCATTTATGAAGAAGGGTAGGAGGCTACGATTCACTGATGAGCCAAATGAGACACATACACCCAACATACCAACCACAAGGTCAATTTCTAGAAGGCTTCCCACACCCACTGTGCAGACATATTTTGTTGAAGTTGTAGCTCAAGAGATGGATGAAGACCAAGTGAAGACATGGGAAAAATATTCAAAGATTAGGGATATGCAACAACAACTCAGAGAGGCTCATCTTGTCATAGCTCAATTCTACCAAGAGAGCAGAGAATTGAAAAGGAAGCTATTTGAGAAGGATTTTGAGGAACAAACACCACAAGTAAAGATAGATTCCAAGAATGAAATGTCAAAGGGGAAGGAAGTCATGCAAATCCCTAAGGCCACAATTTTATCCAAGACTACAAAGCCTCTAACAAGATCCTCGGCCAGAAATAAGAGTTCATAGGTACAAGGCCAACTTGCAGCAAGTGAAAAACCTCATACTTCACCTGCAGAAGGAGAAACAATTGTGAAGTGGCTAAAAATGAAGTTAAGGGAAGCCCAAGATCAAATTATCCAGCTCAGGGAAGAAAAAAGGATATCATAGGACCATAGAATGAAACACTTTCAAGAATGCAAACCAACCATAGGTGATGTATGTGCATCCCTTTCCAACGCCCAGTCAAAAATGAAAATAAATGCAATGTTGTTGAGGCAAGTAGGAAACTTGAAAGTGCAAAACTTGACATTAAGAAAAGAAAAAATGTATCTCAAATTGAAAATGCAGTTAAATGATGAAGCCAGAAGGAGGCTAGAACTACTTTTATAGTTAGCAGAGATACGAATGAAGAAACCTCACATTTTTTCCTTTTTGGGGAAAAGACTCACTACAAGATTTTTAGTGTTTTGCTCATTGTACAAAGGTGCAATTTAAATGGTGATAAAAAGAGGGAAGATGTTATCAGCTTCAAGATGTGTTATAAAAAACATTTGTGCACTCCCTATACCTCTGATTTAGAGAAGGATGACATCATAAAGCCACCTCCTAAGCATACTTGCAGTTTTGTCTAAGAAACTATCATACACAATACTTGCATAGGGAGCTCTCGCTACGCAAGTACCGTAAACACACATGGTTAGTAAGAACAAAAGGAGGTGATGGGTATATAGTTTTTGAAATAAGCACAGGTCTCCAACAAGTTGCTTCCACCATAATTTGCATGAGTTTCAAGAAAAATCAAGTGCACTACGCAAAAGTTGTAGGTAGCACTTGCACAACGTTAGCTCCAGTTTTCTACGCAAGGGTGGCAGAGTTACCCAAAAACACACCAAATGCCTCAAAATGGTTTCCAGATATAGTTTATGACTCATCACAACATCATATTCTAATTTTTCTCAAGATCTTTGATTGTATAAGATCCTTTGTTTTAAAGTAAAGATGGTCAAAATCGAATTTACTATTTTTAGTAAAGTTGTTTAGGAGTAGTTCTCCTTCAATGTAACCAAACCCATGATTATAGGTGGTAGTAATTTGACTCCTAGTAGTCTAGTGTGGAAATAGGCTTTTATATATTTGATCACTTTTGATGTAAAGAGGGGTTGGAAGAAGCAAAGACATTTTGCTTGATATTGTAAAAATATTTTGAATCTGAATGAAATACAAATGCAGAAGTCCAGAAACTTTTCAAGACAAAGATTCTAATGGTGGTGGCCTGAAGTCTGTGCTCTAGTCTTTGTATGTACATCTTATTTTCTTATTCTTCAACTGATTTTCATCTGTTTAAATTGAAGATTAAAGGGTCTGAAATTCATCTTAATGGTGCTTTAGATTCAAAATATTTAAACTTTTTGTTTCTTTCTTAACTTATCAAAATTCATCTTTCATGGTGCTCTGATTTTGTTATATGTTTCATTCTTTTTTCACTTTACACAACAAATTTAAAACTGAAATTTCATCACCTACTTATCCTTTGTTTCTTTGAAGAGTTCCACCTGCCAGTCATTTTTTTCATTTGTTTTCAAAGGTTGACTCCATTTCCCAAGAGATCCTTCTCCTTCTCTATTAAGCCCTAATATTGGCTCATTACCACTTAATTGGGGCATATTAGATTAGTAATGTTATTTTATTTATGTCGGCTTTAGG